>OMLM01008011.1:18506-29833 GCA_900302695.1 Helostoma temminkii
ATACCTTAAAGACCTCATAGTAACATATCATCCCAACAGAACACTTCACTCTCAGACGTGTGGTTCCCAGAGTTTCCAAATGTAGAATGGGAGGCAGAGCCTTTAGCTATCAAGCTCCTCTACTGTGGAACCAGCTTTCAGTTCAGGTTCAGGAAGCAGACACTGTCTCTACTTTTAAAACTAGGCTTAAAACTTTCCTTTTAAAGCTTATAGTTAGAGCTGGTTCAGGTGACTCTGAACCATCTCTTAGTTATGCTGCTATAGATTTAGACTGCTGGGGGATCTCCCTTGACATACTGAGCTGCTCCTCCTTTCTCTATCTACTGATACGCCACCATTGCTTATTATTAACTTTGTATCCTCTCTCCTGTAGTTGAGGACACTGTAGTTGTAGTTAATGACTTTTGTTATGATTTGACGCTATCTAAATAAAAAAATTGAATTGAACTGTCAGGCTTGGGACCAGGACCCAGAGTGCACCAGGCTGTTCAACACCGTTGGCTGGGGTTTGTAGTCATTTTGGAGCTTGAGTGGCTGATCCAGGGACACTTTGACATTCGTATGGCAGAAGTAGCCGGGTCGCGAACTGCTGCCCCTAATTGCGCCACATAAAAATATATATTTTTTACATTCCTAAGGATGGGTGGGAGATATTTTTAGTTGGACAGAAACACACTCAGCTGACATTGAAGGAGTAGCTGTGATAAACCACTATTGCAGCGCAGCACATTCATTCATCCATTTAAAAAAGGTAGAGTGGAAGACATAAGACTGTAGATTTACATAAACATAAACAAAGTAGTGACGGGTCCGCCACATATTCAACACACTGAATTTGCTGAAAAGTTGCCCAACGTGTGCTCACTAACTGTTGGCTTGGTCTGTCGCAGTCCTTAAATCACTAATGCTTTAACTTGTACTGGGTGATTCGCTAAATGATTGCATCCTTTCTAGCAACAAAACCTTACATCTCCACAAAAGTTTATTTTGGTTAATTGGTAACTGATAACACACTATTCAGTGACTGTTGTCATGGATTATATGTGTCATTTTTTGTAATGCTGGAATTATGCGTCATAGCCTGCTGGATAGTTTCCAATCTCAGCAGTGAGTTTCTCCTCATCCATTAGGATTGTAACACCACAAAGCCCAGCAGACAGCATGCTGTTATAGAGTCCAGAGGCCTGGATGTTTCAATCATTTTCAGCCTTTAATAATGAGGCACAAAGGAAGAATATACATACGGCTCTGAGTGTTGTTCAAGGGTTTTGAAATGAAAGGTGATATCCATCACTTCCTTTGTGTTAGTAAATGTCTCTTTGCTCTCAGGTATTTCCAGCCCTTCCAGCTGTGTGTCGGGGCGGTGGTGGTTACTTTGTTCTTCCTTGGTTTCGTCTGGGCTGCTGAGAACCAAGCTCCCATTCGCCGTTTCCGTAGGAACCACCCGTCAGTCTGCGTATTGGTCATTCTTATGGTCAGTTACCTCTTCATATCGGTGCTGGGAGATGTGGCTGTATTCCTGTTTGGGATCGCCTTCCCTATACTGAGTAAGACAGGAACACACACACACACACACAGCATGAAATTAAAGGATCACAGTCCATATGAACACTGACACAGGTCATTAGATTTAATTAGCCTCGTAATACTGACTCATAATAGATGTACATTTGAATCTATTGTTGTACAGAACTAGGACTGTGTGGATGTAGATGTCCATCACTTCCATTGAAAGAGCTTAAGGAAGTGATCATATATCAAGTGATCAGTGTTCATATAGACACCTGGCTGATGGAAAAACTGTGCATTTGTCCTTTAATCTCACACCTGTGCCTGAGGACTAGCCAAATAAACACATACAGGTAGGTATGCATTGTGCATTGGAATACATGTGCACAATAGAGCATATGAGAATTCTCACTCAACATTCAGACACCACTATAATATGGCGAACATCCTATTAGTGCACTAATAGTGAGTAAAGATTCATTTTGGACACAGCCAAGATGTGATTAAAGTGTAGACTTTCAGATTTATAGTAAGAGGTTACATAAGAATATGGCATTCACCATTTAGGAATTATTAGGAGGCTTTTTAAGCAGAGTGCTTCCATTTTCAGGGGCTCAGTAGCATTTGGGCAATGTGACATCATCCATCCATCCATTTTCTGAACCGCTTAGTCATTCCAAGGGTGTGCTGGAGCCTATACCAGCTGTTATATGGGCGAGAGGCAGGGTACACCCTGGACAGGTCGCTAGTCTATCGCAGGGCCACATATAGACAAACAACCATTCACACTCTCACACCTATGGGCAATTTAAAGTCCCCAGTTACCTGACTGCATGTCTTTGGACTGTGGGAGGAAGCCAGAGTGCCCAGAGAGAACATGCAAACTCCACACAGAAAGACCCTGGCTGACCCCTGGCATCGAACCCAGGACCTTCTTGCCGTGAGGCGACAGTGCTAACCCCAAAGTGGCTAACCACTAACTTAAAGTGCTAACCACCCCAATGTGACATAATTTTAAATATAACCATTACTTTTCATATTTGAATAAAATGGATGGATTGAAAAAGTCTTGAGTTGCTTTCACAGTATGTTTAGAGTCATTATCTTAGCACTGTGAAGCACTGTCCTATCAGTTTTGTGGCATATAGCTGAGTGGGAGCAGGTAGTATAGTCCTATACACCTCGAGATTCGTCAGCAGTCACATCGTCAAAAAACACCAGTAGAGGTCGACCAACATATAGCCACGGCCGATATATTGGCCGATATATTGGCCGATATATTGGCCGATATTTGGAATTGTTAAAATTTCGGCATTGGCTGATAACTCCTTTCCTTTGGTCTATACAGGACTACAAACTCCACATGGCTAATATGCATATCACAATCTGAGCACACCCTATTTACATAAGCACATGGCTAATTAACATACCATGCCAAACACATTCATTCATTCATTCATCTTCTGAACCGCTTAGTCCCCGTAGGGGTCGCGGTTGTGCTGGAGCCTATCCCAGCCGGCATACGGGTGAGAGGCAGGGTACATCCTGGACAGGTCGCCAGTCTATCGCAGAGCCACATATAGACAACCATTCACACTCTGCCAAACACATGATTAAACCTATATTTTCTTTACTCAACATATCATGTACATATTGATAACACAAGTCCAAAAAACGTTACAAGTTAAATAATTAGCCAAACAAATGGATCCAACAGGTTATATTGTAAAGTACATTTTAACATCAGCTCATCAATCGGCTCACATACCAGTAACATCCCTTCTGTTAGCTACACTGATGAGGCATCCCCTACTCATTCCAGTGTTTTGGTCTTGGTCTCTCTTTTGTATATATTTCAGCAAAAGAAAAGGAAAGGCTGCACCAAATGCTACCTCAGTTGTTTAGTTTTTAAATTTTATTTTCTATCCCATAGTGGTCGACATCTAAACACCAGTGAGCCCTTTCCACTGTCATACATGCCCATGCCATAACACTGTCTCCGCCATGTTTGACATACAATGTGGTATGCTTTGGATCATGAGCTGTTCCTTCCCTTTATCATACATTTCTCTTTCCATCATTCTGGTAAAGTTAATCTTGGTTTCATCTGTCCAAATAATCTGCATGAACATGGAGGCTTTTTTGGTTTTCTATCAAAGTCTAATCTGGCTTTGTTGTTCTTGGATGTTACTAGTGGTTTGTAAACCCTCTGTATTTACATTCATGAAGGCGTCTCTTGATTGTGTCTTTATTTGCATTGAAACATGGATTTCATATTGGTAGCTCCAGTCAAACGCCGAATGCAAACTCAATACCTGATATCAACTCCACACCTTGTCAATTAGCTACTTTTCAGTCAACTTACCAAATACTTCTGATCCCCTGTAATGGCTGTAATTGCTAATGGTAAATGCCAACACTTTGTGAAACCAATTAAAACAAAGCCTAAAGTTTTCACTTTCAACACTACTTAAAAAAAAAATTCAGTGTTTTGATGTCTGCAGGATGATGCACATTTTTACACAACTAGCAGTACAGTTTTCATTTTAATAATACTAATACTGTATTTCCTATCATGTTTACTTTTAAGCTAGTGGAAATGAAAAGCACACTTCCTGGACAGATTTCACATTAAAAGCCTACCAGGAGCATGGCTCTACTCAGCTCCTCTAATCTTAAGTGTTAGCCAGCTAACTAAAGAGCATTTGTCTGTATCCCACCTTCACAGTGATTCTGGTCCATGCGTCGCTGAGACTGCGTAGTCTGAAGAACAAGATGGAAAATAAACTGGAGAGCATCGGTTTGAAGAGGACACCCATGGGACTCCTGTTGGAGGCCCTGGGACAAGAACAGGAAGCAGGATCCTAGAGCAGAAGTAGAGGAGGAGGAGAAGAATGAGTGCAGGTGCTCAGTGTAGGCTGGGTCCTGTCAGAGGGAACCAGTTGCAAAATGATTTAAAGCCTTGCCTCCATTCCAGTTGAGACAATAATGTTTACAGGTTTTCCAGCTGTGTACACTACCTGGTTGGTTCCCTGCTTAGTAATCCTGATATAGGACTGCTGCTGTTTGTAGAAAGACATGTAAAATGCACTCCTGCATTGTTCGTATGAGCTAAAGCATAAACAGTATGAAGGCAGATTTGTTCTGATCATGTCAGCAGTTACTAGAAATACTGAGTGCACTGCTCACAGAGAAGGTATTTGACAAATTGTGAGGTGTTTAATTATAAACTAGCTGCTTTGTACTGATTTGTTCAAACTTAATGTCTCTGCTGACATTTCCAGGCTCATTTACATTCCTTCCCGACCACTGTAATTGAAGTTTTGATTATATCATACTTTTAATAGGAAAGCACCAGTTCTCTGCAGAAATTACTATAAGTGGCTGATGTTTTTTATTGTGTATGTACCATTGCAGGTGTTATATTTGCCTTGTTTTACATAAAGCTGACATACACTGTGTATGTGCACTTAATGCTCTGGAAGCAGAACACGTGGCTCTCACTGCTAAAGCTGCCTGCCATATTAGCAGTTTGTCCTGGAGAAAGACAGTGAGCAGAAGGAAATGTCTTTTGGTAGACTCTGTAACTCAAAATGTCAAGAAGCATTTCTGCATGATTGTGCACATTTACTCATATTACAGGTTGATGGTTAGTCCATGAAGACAAATGTTTGAATTTTGATTCCCCATGATTGTGTCATTAATCGTTTTTGCCAAAAGCTGGTAAGAGAATTTATTTAAAACCATTTTTCTGATTAAAACAAATATTGCCGTACAGCCGTGTGTGTGGACTGTTTGAAATGTTCTTATAAAGTGTATTTGTACTGTGAACGCAGCATGTAAAGTTTGCATTAACTCATTGTTATTATACCCCAAAAAGTTGGGACACTGTGTAAAATCTGCATGGGCAGCTTGCACATCTGGAAACACATCATCAATGCTGAAAGATACATCCAGGTTTTAGAGCATCATATGCTCCCATCCAGAAAACATCTTTTTGAGGTAAGGCCTTGCATATTTCATCAGGACAATGATAAATCACACACTGTGCATACATATACTTTCACCAATTGCAAATGTTTGTAGATGAGTTTGTGGATTATTATATTCTTTTTAGAGTTTTAATGCAGTGCCTTGCATTGGTTGTTTGTTGAACAAACTAAATCTAAACTTTTACTTTGGTAGATTTGGTAAAGTTGCTGTCTATGATTCCCAGCACTTTGGCACCAATAACAGCCTCAGTCTTTTTGAGTGTGATGCTACAAGCTTGGCACACCTATTTTTGGGCAGTTTCTCCCATTCTTCTTTGCAGGACCTCTTAGGTTCCCTCAGATTGGATAGGGAACATCAGTGCAAAGTCATTTTCAGATCTCTCTATAGATGTTCAATCAGGTTCAAGTCTGGGCTCTGCCTGGGCCACTCAAGGACATTCACAGAGTTGTCCCATAGCCACTCCTTTGTTATCTTGGCTGTGTGCTTAGGCTCATCCTGTTTGAAGATGAACTTTCGCACCAGTCTGAGGTCCCCACAGAATGATGCTGCCACCAACATGCTTTACTGTAGGGATGGTATTTGCCAGGTGATCAGTGGCGCCTGCTTTCCTCCAGACATGACTCTTGCTATTCAGGCCAAAGAGTTCAACATTTGTTTCATCAGACCCAATAATTTTGTTTCTCATGGTCTGATAGTCCTTCAGGTGCCTTCATGTCATGTCAGGTCATGTGTGCTTTACTGAGGGGTGGCTTTCGTCTGACCACTCTATCATACAGGCCTGATTGGCGAAGTGCTGCAAAGATGGTTGTTCTTCTGGAAGGTTCTTCTCTCTCCACAGTAAAATGCTGGAGCTCTTTCAGAGGGTTTTGGTCACCTCTCTGACTAAGGCCTTTCTCCCCTAATCCCTTAATTTGGCCGGGAGGCCTGCTCTAGGAAGAGTCCTGGTAGTTTCAGACTTCTTCCATTTCCAGATGATGGAGGTCACCGTGCTTTTTTAAATTTTAATAAACAGATTTCAAAACAAACATTTTTCATGTCGTCATTATGGGGTATTGCTATAGAATTTTGAGGAAAATAATGAATTAAATCTATTTAGGAATAAGACTAACATAACAAAATGTGGAAAAAGTGGAGCACTGTAAAAACTTTCCAGATGCACTGTAAGTACTGAAGAACAAATTAGTGATGGAACTACTATACAAGCCTAAATGTATATGCATAATGAGTTTTTATGTTTCCTCTGTATAACTAGAAGATACCACAGATGTGTTTCTTTCCTCTGTCAGTGTATTTTAGGAGGCTGGGTTGCTCAGGTCCTATCTGTTGGCAGGACCTGGGGGTTGCTGAACATCATGAACATGTGTCATATTATATCTATCTCTATATACATACTGTATTTATGTTATTTGTTCTCTTGAGGTCTATGATATTTCCTGATGAAATAAAAGGGGCGGGTCTAGAAATGTTTCATACGGGTGGTGTTGCTCTTATATCTATAAACCTTTTTTTTAAACAGATATAATAAACTGTTACTAATACTAATAAAGCTTGCTAAGCTTATCAATTGTGTAATAATAACAGATAACTAGTTTTGTCTCTGTACAGTCATAAACAAAGAGTAATACATAATGGAGAAGGGCAAGTGCTATAAACTTCAAGTGTGAAGGAAATATGAATACATTTATTTCATTTTCATTTACTGCTGACTTCACCTCTGGTTGCCCCTCTAGCCCCGCCCCTGAATACAGCAGCTTAATGATGACAGTTTGATGTCAGAATTCCAGCCTCTGTTTTCATGTTAAATATCTGAGTAACAGAGGTTAAACCAGAAACACAGATCACCTCTAGCATTGACGGGGTGGGACTGGTTCTCTGACTGAATAGTCCCGTCTGAAGCGCTTCAGCTGGTGTCCCCCCTCCCAAGGAGGAGTTACTCTACGTCACCGCGGGGTGCCGCTTTAAAACGGTCCCACCCTCCAGTCCAGACCAGAACAGAAACAGAAACGGGGACAGAGCAGCTGATCCAAAGCGGCAGAGACACAGCAGTGAAGTGAGAGCGCTCAGCCTCTGGTAAGACACGTTCCTATGACGTTCTTTAAATGTTCCTTTAAACTCGGCAGCGACTTAAAGCGGACTTAAACAAACCTGCTCTCCGCGCACATGTTGTGTTAAACAGTGATTTCCTTATTTCTAATGATCAGATCCTTATAATAAGCTGTTTGTTTCCTGCGTGTTTCCACTGATGTGTCATGTTTCTGTGGCTTCACATGTTTCACTTGCAGGTGTATGATGATCATGACAACATTGTGTAACTTGTTACTCTGGTTGATCTGCGGCTACAATCCCCTTTAACACAGAGAGCAGAGATTACTCCACTCCCAGCAGCTACATCATAATGCAGTCAGTATTAATAATAATCTATACACAGGATATGTTTTTCAGCATTACAAGGAGCCTACTTTACTCTTAGTAGGAGACTGGATAAAGGTTTCTATTTAGTATTTTAACACAGTGGTACTGCTGTTTTTTATGAATGGTTTAATAAGTACTAAGAAAACAGTACTGAATTTTAAGGTACTTTACTTAAGTAAAATACGTACTCAGTACTCATACTCAGTATGATGACTGAGACACTGAGCAGTGCTACAACACTAATACCAGAGCTATATGAATAAATATTTACCTTTCCGTCCACTGAGTACACACAGTGTCACACTTATAGAAGATAATATCACGATGTAGAATCTTTTCTGTTTTGCATCTGACTGCACACACACTCACACAGACAGTTGTCTGTGAGATAGATTACTTCTTCTAGAGTTTGTTATCAAAGCAACGTTCAGCACCCACGTACCGCTGTTACACTAGACCCTGTCAGCATGCAGCAATATAAGACCCTAGATTCCCCAGCTCCAGACAGTACTGGATAATGCTTGTCAAGTCATTTGATATATAAGCATATATAACCCAGCCAATATAAATTGATGTGGAGCTTCAACATTAACCTCTCCCACTGCAGCTTGTGTAAAGTAAACTATTGGACTGGTAGGGAGGAGACAGGCAGAGGGTGTTTTCCAGGCAAACACTGGCAGTTACATCATGCAGGCAGCAGTGAGTAACACAGGCAGGCAATGCAGGGCAGGCATGAGGTTACCAAACACTTTCTAGAAGTAGGTCGACGTTTCTGAAAGCAGTTCTCCAAGCCGGCTCTGCCCTGTGTGTGCGCGTGTGCGTGCGTGTTATCTCCTCACACAACTGTTGCCTCTGTTCAGGTCAAACTGCACTGACAATAATGATTAGTGCTGATAACTGGAATTCTGTTATTATTAATATCATCAGCACAGTGTCAGTGGAATTGTAGATCCAGAGTAGAAGTAACGAAATTACCATGAACTATAGGCTAATAATAGTAGAGACAGCAGCAGTAAAAGTAGCAGTAACAAAATGTAAAAATACTTTATTCAATAGTTGCTGAGAGTTACCACACATATGTTAGTTCATTATGAAGCAACTATTGACAGTTGCAGTTAATTGACAGTTGTTTAAATGACCAATGTATAAAATACATTTCTAATAAAAATAATCAAATTTCAAAGTATGTGAGAGGAAACTGCTATTTTTCACAGTGGTGTAATATTTTACAGACCAAATGATTAATTACTTTATTGAGCAAGTAATTATCAGATTAAGAGAAAAAACTAATAGAATAAAAAGCATTAAAGCTTTGTGGTAAGAATTAGAATTTTACTTGGAGAAACTTTTTGTGCTTCACATTGAACTTAACATATGTCTTTACCAACAGGAGGGAACGTGCAGAGTCTCCATGAAGACTGATCTGTTTTGGATGAGCCTGTGACCACAGAAAAGCTTCACAGTGGATCTTTAAAAGTGTCATAGTCAGTCAGGTTCTGTCCTGGAGACTCTTGGGCAAGCAAGATTTATTAGTTGTTGTGACGCTCTGAGTGTGTGGGGAGATTTGAATTTCTTGGCAGAGCCTGTAGGGACTTTACACACTACCCTAGACGAGACACTTCTTTTGAACCCTAGACCTTTTCGGGTACAGGGTCCCAGCTGTTGACTTCTTTGCACATCTCAGTGCTCGGGTACAATGCTGTACCTAAAGAAATACTTCACAGAGGGTCTCATCCAGATGGCCATCCTGCTCAGTCTCTGTGGAGTGAGGGTTGATGTGGGGCTGGAGCCCTACCTGCCTCCCTCCTGGCATGAGATGATCCTGGGTCCCACTATGGCGCTGACCCAGACGCAGTTCCACAACTTCCATAACAGCTTAGAGGACGGCCATGGGCCGCACCTCAAGAATGTGGACTTGGACAGTTTTTTCACAACACGAAGGTTGCTAGGCTGGGTCCACTCTCTGGACAGACTACAGGTAGGAAAACACCTTTATCCCAGTTCATGAAAGCTCTTTAAGGACTCTGATCCCCCAAATTTTATCAGTTGAGGTCTTCTGATTAATGGTTGTTAATGTGTCACACTTTTCTCCACAGGTTCCTTATTCAGAGTTGGAGACATGGTTGGTCCAGAGGGAGCCAGATCCTTATCCCATGGAATGTCCAGACCAGCCCTCCCCACTGGAAGGAGCTCCCACTGGGGAGGAGAGAGACCACAATGGTTTGCCTGTGGAGCCCAGAGGTGGACCTACTACCCTGCAGGAAGAGGTACAGTTGTTTCTAAATTCTGTACTTGTTGCATTAGAATTATAGAAATACTAAAAAATGAAATGTCTAAAAACTTCTATAGTGAGTTATAATTGTGAGATTAATGGAAATATATAAATATTCATATAATTATATACAGTTCAAAGGCATTCAAAGTAGATTTATTTAACAGTCAAAGGAATAGAATAACATTAGGGACTTATCACAGATTAGAAGCTCTATTGAGCTGTTGGATCCTTTGACAAGGACTAAAGTCCAGGAGCTGACCTGCATAGCTCCAGTTTTTATGAACCTTTTACTTTTTATGAACATATATGAACACTACTCTGAACACATTTAATTGGCCATTTAAGGATGCCAACTTCACAGAAACTCAACAGGAAGGTTTAGCCACAGTTGTTAAATCAAGATTCATATTGAAGCTTCAACCAAATTATTAAAATTTCATTTAATTCAACCCCAAAGGCGTGATGTTGACAATCACACCAAAAAACATCATGTTAAATAGAAAGTCATATCATGTTGAAGTGCATTATAGCGAGGTTGTGCACTTTACCCTGAAGATGTGTCGGCCACGATAAGATGATGAAATCCCAAACTTAAAAACAAAGGTTTTATTGTGCAAAATATATTATTTAAAGATTTATCAGATGAGTGCAAAAAGGAATGTGGAAATGAGCTTTATTGCTTTAGTGATGTTATGTGTAACTGTCAAAGTACTTACTGCCTAAACTGTAAAGGACCAATATTAAATAACTGCAAACATGTTGCACCAAGGCACAACAGCAATATGAGCTTAATGCTTTTGGAAGTAACTGAAAACATTCTGTTGTCACCAGAACTGAGTATAAACCACAGTGTCATGTGAGATGAGTCAGACTTAAATGAGTCACCAGGAACCTTCCATCCACTATGACCTCACCCGGCACATGGAGCAATACAGTTAGTAGAGTTGAAACACTGCTGGACCTGGACACATCCCAGATCTTTTCCTTGGTCATTGTGCTCACACTTGTTGTCAACAGCAACCTTGTCTGGTAAACGTTAGATGTGAGCACTATTCATTTTGAAACTATATTAAAAATGGGGCAGAATATCTTCATAGTGATGTGCTACAAAGAATAATAATATAAATATTTTAGTCAT
>OMLM01008011.1:34235-46517 GCA_900302695.1 Helostoma temminkii
CCCCCAGAAAACAGAAATAAACAATCTTGTCCTTAAATGCTCTACGAATGGTTAAAGTAAAAGTGCTGTTTCAAGTCCAATGAACAATTCTTTACTTTTTCTTTACAATCTTTTTCCTCTTTTTCCTTTCTAGGATTGTTAAGTTCACTAACACAGACACGACTGCTGCCCCTTACTCCTAGTACAGAGTTAGATGACCACAGTCCGGCCTTCAACAACTCAAATGTCAATACCTTGCACAGTGCTCCAGATCACATGGATCTCTTGGCAGATTTCAGCATTGAACAAAACGTAGAAGATAGCTTGAGTGCCTTCAACATGAACCTGCTAACACCAGACCTTATGGACAACATAGAAGGCAGTCTGTATTTACAGCATGCTCCGTACCCTGGAAACCTTGCTAGCTTTGATGTTGACCTTCAAGCACATGGCTTAACACCTTCCATTTCGGCCATATCTCTGCACGAGCACGATATGACCCAGGACCTTCTGACATCTCCTTCCAGTGCCTTTGTGGATGATAAAGAGAAGGATTTTGAAGATGGAGATGATCTCCATAGCCCACTTAGTGATCTATTAGATGATGTTGCCATGTTGGATGATATTAGATTGTTGGACTTGGCTCTAGATGAAGACGTCAGTCCTGAGATGGCAGAGAGGCTGGAAGAGGAGAGCTACTTGGACTACAAAGTAGCAGATGATCATTCTGTCTCTGGTATGGCAGCTGCAGAAGATCAGAGTCAACCAAGAAGACACCAACAAGGTAATGAAACGAGAAGCAATAGATCTTCCTCTGTTCTGCATTATGACAAAACTACATACCTTTATTTTAAGAACCCATTAATGCAAAATACAAATCCTATAAAACAACAGAACATGCTTACCCTGACTTTTCCTTCTTTCCCCCTCCTAGATGGTGAGGCTGAAGCTGACTCCGACTCTGGTCTTTCTCTGGACTTCAGCCACAGTCCAGCTTCTCCATGTGCTTCAGATGCCTCCTCTTATTCCTCTTCCTCGTCTTCTCCATCAGACTCTGCTTCATCCTGTGTGTCGTCTGTAGGAAGTCCCTTCTCCGAAGACAGGGAAGATGATGCAGAGGAAAAGTTAGTCGGTTCAGACATGGAAGTGGAATTGACCATAAAGCAGGAGGAAGATGAGGAAGAGATTGGGGCAGTAGGAGGATGGTATCCTGAAGGTGTTAATAAAGTCTTCCCTGCCAACTATGAGGATCACAAACTGTTTAATGGCTTTAGTTGGCAGGAGCATATTAACCACGATCACACGTACAACCAGCCTTTGTCCTCTGGCTCCTCTCCCACATCTGTGGGCAAGATGCAGACTAAACACTCTAAATCCTCCCCACAACATGACAACATCAGACGGCACCACTACTCCTCTTCCAGACGAATCTCCAAGGCCAATGCGTGGAGTCGAGATGAACAACATGCACGATCCCTGAAGATCCCTTTCTCCATTGAAGTGATTGTTAATCTGCCGGTGGAGGAGTTTAATGACCTACTGACCAATTATCAGCTCAGTGATGATCAGGTTACTCTCATCAGGGACATACGCCGCCGCGGTAAGAACAAGATAGCAGCCCAGAACTGTAGGAAGAGGAAACTGGATGTGCTGCTAGGACTGGATGATGAAGTGTCATGTTTGAGGCGCCACCGCTCTTGGCTGCTACGAGAGAAACAGGAAGCCCTGAAGAAACTGAAGGAAATGAAACGGCAACTTGGCATGTTGTACCAGGAAGTCTTTTCAAGGTTAAGGGATGAGAATGGAATGCCACTGGACGGTACAGAGTACCAGCTTCATTTTGAGCCCAGTGGTAGCATCACAGTGGCTCCACACCAACAAGAGTCATTGCTGCTCACGAGAAGGGAAAAAAATAGCAAAAAAAAGAGGGAAAATAAAAAGTGAGGCAGCAAACAATGTTCTCTCAGGAGGTCTGGACAATAAAGACACCTCCTTAAGGGGAGTCTGATCTAAACCGATCAGTTGTGGTGGAAGGAACAGATAAAGAAGTCTTTATCTCTTGTCAAACAATTGTGCTGAAAAACATCTGGAAATCCTCACCCTCCCAGATATTCCTGACAGTGACGTTTTTATTTGAAGAATTGTTGGATAGCTGGGCAGACAGAGGAAATCAAAAGGAAGAGTTATTTGAAAAAGGGTGGTATTATCATGATAATGTTGGTAGCACAAACTTTACTCAAGGGTTTGATCTTCACTTTACATTATACATACTTTCTACACTGGAAAATGACTTGACCCAACTCTTAATTATGTGAAACACTGGGGTAAATCCAGGCTGCTAGTAGTAGAAGATGGATGTCACTACACACTACTTCACTGCTCCAATATTATTACATGCTTTTCTTTTTTTTTGCAGCTGCTTGTTAATTAATAGACCTTTATGCTGCTGCTGGTCAGTTGCCTTTTGCATCAGGTAAATGTATGTACCGTAACTAACCTACCCAAACCCTTACTTTAGGTCAGTTTTCCATGGATCTGTTTTGGGTCAGATCCATGAAGACCTCTATCTGGGACCAGCACTTAACAAAAACTTCAGTACAAAGGTTCTATGCTAAATTCTGCTTTCTGCTGTATCAGCTACCTGAGAGGATTAAAAAACAGAGTTCAACAAGGCAGCAGACTTATATCAGGCTGGATCCTGGCTGTCAACTGATTTGGCCAAACAATCACAGACACTACAATGACTCCAAAGATTGCGTGCTGGTATGTAGGAAGAGTATTCAAGTAAGAACATGAAGAATGTGATGAATTGGGCCCTTTGAAGACCTTAAGGGCACTCATGGCAGAACCTGAGCATGGCTGTTGAATTACTGATTTCAGAAAATCCCCCATCAACCACATTCTACCATCACAGGAGCAGAAAGCAAAACAAACCAAATTTAAGACTTTGTGGATAGTTAAACACTGAATATCTGAATGAGGAATGAGTTCAGTTTCCTCCCATATGTGTTTTTTTTCTTGAACTTTCTTGAAACATGGTAGCATTGGGTTTTAGAATATTGAATATTTGTTTTTATGTATTTTCTACAAATCTGTATGTCTGTTGCCTACTTCCAAAAAGATGGTTGTTATTTTTGTTCAATTAATATTTTAGCCCCCCATCTACAATTTAAAACATAGGTCTGGGACATGCTATAATTATTAATACATGGGCTAAATATAGTTAAGTTAATTTGCAAAAATCATATGCAGTTGTTTGGTATGGAAATGAATGTAAAATACCACAAAAAATACATATGCATATTAAATTGATTGAATTGGACAGATTTGGGCTTTAAAGACCATTAATATTTGTTAAAAGTCTTGGCTGGTTTGTCATTATGTAGAATGTGCAGTTAAGTAATATAACTTAACACATTAGGATGAAATTATTACTTTGAGAAATTTAACATGACATCAAACTGGTGCCAAGAATAATTGTTAGTGAATTGTGATGTACTACATTGTAAAAGAGTGGTTTAGGTGCCATACGTCTGAAAACAGTTTGTGTGTGCATTTTGAATTTCTCAGGAGTAAACACTACCAGAAGAACCATACTAATAGTCTCTGCATGTGCTATCAAAGCACACACCCAACTGTCACACATTTTAGGAAATAATCTGTTAATTGTTCAGTGCGTAGTCTCCTGTCTCTGTATATGCCCGTGTAACTTCAAAGAATGAAATGTTTCCACTAAATTCTGTTTTTCAACCCAAGAACAGTGTGACATTTTTAACATGCATGTTTATCGTTGCCACCGTTGGAACAAGCTTTTATTAGTTGTTTTTAGGTGTTATACCCAAGATACTTGCTGGTATTCAAGGACTTGGGATATCATCTGTTATGTTAAAAAAAGAAGGATATTTGAAAAAAATAAATACATTTTCTTGGACGGGTCGATTGGTGTTTTCACATTCAGAATAGCAGAAATATGTAATAATTAAAAAATGAATTAGGTTTTAGTTGGCTACACTCAATATGTCCAGTCATCACTGACCTTTGAATAGTCTGCATTTAACCATGGGTACATTTAAAACCAGCAGCAACAAGGGTGGGGTTAATAGTGTGGCGTAGGTGTTTTGCAAACACACTGTCATTTAACCAATAAAGACTAGTGTACAAATAGTTAAAAAAACAAAAAGACCTTTATTGTCTAAATTAGACAATTTAAAAGTTGACCAACCATGACTGTGACATTCTGAGGGGAAACCAATATACATGCAACAGGACAACACAAGCTAACCTGCTAATTACAGAGAAAAGGTTTGAAGACAAGATAGAAAAAACTAATTAGCAAACCCAGGTGCAGCTAATTAAAACCCTTATCATCAAAAGTTAAGTGTAACAAAAGGCAGTCAGTGTGTTACTGTTTAGTCATAATACTGATATCCATAGTGGAGAAATAAGAAAGTCTGAAAGGCCAAAACATTAAAAACTATATGAACTGAATTATATTCTTGAAACTGGCATGTTCCTTAAATAAAATCTGGAATTCTGTTGGAAATTTCACAATTTGAGGTCTACTGTTTTAAAATTTGTAAAAATTTGTAATGCAGCATAGTGTTTAAAGATTGTAATGTCACCAAGAGTTTAGAGCTTTTTAAGATGATCACAATACTGTAAAAGCAGATATGGATTTAAAAACAGGTTGAGTATCAAGGGTCATGAGGTCACATACAACCTCAAGATGTCAAATGGTAATGAATGGAGCTGCATTACAAAACAAACTGATTGAAAATAAAATTTCCTTTCAGAACTCGTTCTTAGAAATCCAACAGCAGAAGGCCACCCAAAAAATATGTACAGAGAACAGAGGTTTAAAATAGCAAACCCAGGTTTGCTAACAGAGGAAGCTACTATTCTAGCTTTAATACAGTATACATAGAAATAAGCACTGCCGGGGTACATTCAACACCTAAACTGTTGGTGAACAATAGGCTGCAGAGACGACTTGTCATATTAAGTGATCATGTTAATCATGCTGAGTTTTAATGTTCTATCTTGTTTAATTTCTGCAAATATCAAAACATAATGAAATAGAGAAGGTCTAAAAGCACGAGAAACCATCAACGATGTAAAAAATATGCTAAATTGTTATGTCTTGAGTGTTGCCCGGTCAGTGCAAGCTAAAATAATACAGCCTAGAAAACAGACATAGCTTTGTGTGTTTGTGTGTTAAAAACAAGGGTGTTGAAATAAAGATTATTTGACATACTTTCAAACATCTCCTCAGTGAAACACAGATGAGATTATTAGGGAGCACATAACTAATGAGTAACAGAACTTCATCGTACTAGGAGACCTCTACCTACCAGCTGTTTCTTTTCATCAACAAGCTTGACTGTCGAGACTCCTGACCTTCTGTATCTGACTTCCAGAAGAAATCCATTAAAGACAGTACATTTAGCAGGACAGTGGGGCTCTGATAGCTGTAACTGTACATCTACAGATACTCAGGAGAGCAAACCATTAATTTTAGCTGTATGTAGTGTTTCGGATAATTTCTTACTGGCCCTTGAGTTTCTCTCCCTATAATCGACACACTACAGGGAGCCTCAGCATACTCGCATGGAAAACACTTGTTCACACTGAGCCTGAACCAGTGCAGCAGTAACTGCTAAATGGGAACATGCAGCAGGGGCCATTGCTCAGTGGAAATGACAATCAGCCACATGCTGATCCACAGTGTGTGGCTGTTGAATGTGTTCACTGTACCAGCCATTTTGGCAGGTAACCAACCAGCCTCAGATTTATCAAAATAAAATAACTTGATAAAATGTCTCAACTGCTTTGAGAAGTTTAGGAATAAGAACACTTCTGTTTACTGTAATTATACTGCCAGCCACAGTTCAATGTGACTAAATACTGTGGGCTAGTGAAGTAGTCAAAATAGCCAGTGGATACACAGCACTTACTCAGTCCAGACTTCTGTCCCCACGTGTTCAAGAAGACACCAGTCAACGCCAGACTGAAAGTAAAACATTGCAATTTAAACCCTAGTATCTGGAAAATGTGATACAGCACAAAAATAAAGCTACAAGCTTCTGAAACCTTATGAATCAGTTTCATCAAATACAGACTTGTTCATCAGGCTTACTACAAAAAATTAACACAAGCTGCAGCAGTGTCATGGCTGGAAGAAAGCCATTTTAAAAACAGTTTCAGGCTGGTTGGCTGCCACACTGGCTGGTAGGACATAAAAAAGGCCAATGTCATTGTCTGGTAGTCTTTCATTCATTTCACTCTAACCCCTCATAGACTGTTCATGTCAGTCACGATCTGAGTTTTGGAGAGTTTTAAATGAACAACAGCTTTTCATCAGCAATAATGAGAACCCAGATGGCACAAAGAGTTACTGATACTGAAAGAGACAAATGCTTTCTGTCCTCCATTATACCTCACATCACTTCTTTCCCTTTCAAAAGATGTTCCCTCGGGTGTACACTGCTTTCTGTAAACTAGGGCCTGCGATGGGTAGGAGAGACAAACGTGCTTGGTTCACACACAATTGCACATTTTAAAGAGGCAAGTTGACAATTTGCATTAAATTCCTGCATTTCACCATGCACGTGTCACAGCCACACAGGAGACACACGTTTACAGTCATTTCACTGTATTCAGGTCTATATTCAGCTTGTGACAACCAAAGAGGAATACTGGAAGAACAAAGGGACCAGCTCCCATCAAGTGACATGTTCTTGGTGAAGAAAATAAATGCAAACTTGACGCACTGGTTTTACTCAAGTGTCAACATACCTCTTTAAAAAAAGTTTCAGGTGAGACACAGGTGGGAGCATCTTTTGAGAAAAGGAAAGCAGGCCATCTCCTTCCAGGACAGGAAAACTAACATTTTCTGTCAGCTACATTGGCAGTTGAATCTCACAGTTTTGGGTTTTATTATTATTATTTTTTAAATCTCCCCCTTTGTCTGCCAAAGTGGCTGCTAGACTCAACACAGGCAACAGTTCACCATCATGTAGTTGATTTCCTGCCCTAGCCTCCACACTTTCTTTCTTTTCCTCTTCACACCTCCGCCTGTTCCTCTGCTCATCTAGTCTTTTTTCTCCTCCTCTTTCTTCTCCTCCTCCTCTGTGGGGTAAGAGTGCCAGGTCAGACGCTCCTCGTAGAAAGAGATGACCACCTGGGGACATTTTACATTAGCCTCCTTGGCTGGGACGAGATCAGCCTCATCTGAGTTCTTCCTATTAATTTGAATTTAAGAGAAGATGTGTATAGGGAAAGACACAGACAGATTACAGAACGAGGGGTAGAGAGGGGGAAAGAAAAAAAGACAAAAAGAGAAAAATGATACATCAGCATTCACAGGTGAGGTGGAGGGTGAAGGGTGCTAGAGCACAAGACAAACAGAACAAGTGGTTCCCAGCTGGGCAGTCGTAGGTCCCCAACATGGACTCAGTTTCCCATAATCCTCCATTCCTCACGTCCAGCTTAAATTCCACTCAAGCATTTACAGTAGCCTTTTGAAACAGTAACACTAACTCATGATGTAATCAGTAGAACTGGCAGTCAGACCACATTTCTTCCTCTCTGCTGTAACTCCCACAGCACTCAGGAGATACCACCTTTTCTGCAGAACAAAGGACCATGTGTTTTACATTACTGCTGGGCCTGGTTAACCCTATGTTAACCCAATGTTACTATACTAAGTAGCTGCTATAACAGGTTAATATATTACATTTTGCCTTAATTAAACTAGACACAAATGCTCCCAATAATTATCAGTACATCAGCTGTTTCTTGCTCAACATTAAATGCTTGAATAAGCCTGAATTCAATGTTTTAATGTGTTTTAAATGCTGGTTTAAAGCCCAAATAACACACAAAACGTGAGTCATAATAGTTTTAAGGCCCAGTTATACTTCTGTGAGCTTACTTTTAGGGTGGATTGCTAGTTAGCACTCTCTTTTCACTGCAACCTGGGTTTAACTCAATGTCAGAACTGAAAGATAGCCATAAAGTGAATAATGAAGAGCAGCTATCCAGTCAACACAGGACATTTAGTCAGATAAACTACATACATTTCTGTGAAAAATTATTTGCCACCTACCTGATTTCTCTTTATATATTTGTCAAACATCAATGATTCAGATCATGAAACAAATTTTAATACAAATATTAATTTTATTTTAATATTAAGATAACCTGAGTAAAAACAAAATGTAGTTTTTAAATGATGATTTCATTTATTAAAGGGAAATAAAGCTTCCAAACCTGCCTGGCCCTATGTTTCCCCTTTTTGCTAAATTATGAATATGGTTAACCATGTTTTTGGAAATCTGAGTTTACTTGCCACACCCAAGCAACTTAAGCCAAGCTCACTTAAACAGAAGCTGCTCGATAAAGTGAAGCACCCTAAAAGATCTCAAATAGAAACACATCATGCTGTGAACTAAGAAGTTCAAGAAGAGAAGAGAAACAAAACAGCTGACATGTTTCGGAGAGTTACATTTCCTATAGAACTGGCCTATACATTGGTCTTTTAATAAACAAACTAAATAGCCTTATGTTATTTATCTAATTTATATGATTGCATGTCAATTCTCCTCTGCTATCCATATCGCAGGGCACACACAGAGACACCTAGGAGGAATCACTGCACAGCGATAACCATTATCCACAAATGGAGAAAACTTACTCCAAGAGCACAACGACGACTTATCCAGGAGGTCATAAAAGAACCCAGAACAACATTTAAGGAACTGCAGGTCATTTGAATCAGTTAAGGTCAACAATAAGAAAGTATGGGGAAAATGGCATCTATGGGAGAGTTCCAAGGTGAAAGCTACTGCCGTCCAAACAGAACACAGGCTCATCTAAAATTCGCCAAAAAACATCTCGATTATTATTTTTGACTTTTGGGCAAATATTCTGTGGACTGACTGGTTTAGGGGCAATTACTTTTTGACATAGGCCTGGGTAGGTTTGGACAGCTTTTTTTCCCCGTAATAAATAAAATCATCATTTAAAAACTGCATCTCTGTAATAGTAAAATTTGTTTGTTGTCACAAAAAAACAAAAAACAAAAACTGTTTCACAGCACTGTACACACTGTCAACTTATCAGACACGCTGAACTACCAAAGCAACTATAATCCCATCCGTAGTGAAGACTCACCACTTCATAAGGAACATTAGCTCTCCACTTGAATCTGTTGCTCCAATGATCCTCTCTGGCTGCAGACCTCTGCCAAAACCTCTGGCTTTCTCACCCTGGAGACAAGAAGTATACGAGGAAGATACATGACCGAAGAACAATGTTTAATGCTAAACTTCCGATAGTCTAACAGATATAAAAAACTTCAAAACCTATAGATTGGGAGGACAGAGTTTTGCAGAATAACAGACGTTTACAACCTGCAGCAGAGGAAATCACCTGCTGATTTCGATATTTAGAGACGTATGCAACATTTGTCCCGCTGGACCGATCAGAATTTTACCGGCCTTAGTTCAAATTCCAACTATTTATTGATCTCATACAGAAAAAACTATAAAGAAAAAAGTTTGGAAACACCTACACACTTATGTATTTTTATTATGGTTTGTTGGTTTTACTCAAATGATTGTTAATGGATCACAAAACACTTATATTACATAGAATAGCAATAATTTTTATTACACCTCATACATAGAGCCACAAAGTCAGGGGGAAGCCTCTTTAATAAACAGACTGTTACTTATACATCCAGTTAGTACAGACGTGAAACATGCACATTGATGTGACTGACTGAACATAAATACAACACTGTTGTTGCATCATTACAGTCACATTTTTGCATACAGTAGTGACATATTAGTGTGAATTAGTGTGAAGTACCAGCTTTGTGTGAATTTTGTGTGAACCAACAAAATTTGAATCTTCCACACGCAATGTGTACAGGTTTGCAGGTCTGTAATTCTTACACAATCGGGAAGAATGTTTAAAGGTCATTATCTAAATAAATGAAGTTATTTCCAATCAGTCATTACCCAGAGGGCAAACCTGGACTCATCAGCACACAAGTCTTGGTTCCAGTCATATAAAGTCCACTGTTGGTGTATCCTGGCCCACTGCCACCTCTTCTTCTGATTTGCCAACGTTTATAGCCTTTTTTGGCAACTCTGCCCATGAGGCCAGCGGACACAGTGTTGGTGCACACTGGTTTTTCTTGTTTCTTCCAACAATGCAGCCAATTCAGGAGCAGCGAGACATGCTTGTCAAGGAGGACACTTGTTAGTACTTGTCTTCTTGGACAGATGTGCACTCAGGCCTTGCAGGGTGTGGCTAATTCTCAGATTAACTTTCCTTTCTCAAGACAAGTAAGAACTGGCGAGTAGCAGCCATAGCAATAGCAAATGTTATTTGTGTTCTACAGATTTTGATGGATTACCTGCTGATTTAAGTGTTGATAGACAAGGACAGTGTTTTCCTAATGTTTTTTTTTCTTGCCAGTGTATGTTGTGTTGATTTGTCTAAACAATAAACTGGTTGTTTTTTATTTTATTTTATTCATTTTTGTTCCAAAGAAGTGACTGAATTTACTAAACATTTGTAATAAATATATTAAATATTTGTCCAAAAGATGTTCACTATAGAAATAAACATACAGTATATCTATAGAGTGGAACAACATTAATTATATGGTGTAAATGGTCTGCACTGCACTTATATAACGCTTTTCTACCTCATGGGAACTCAAAGCGCTTTGACACTGCTTCTCATTCACCCATTCACTCACACAAGCACACACACACTCACACACCGATGGCAGAGCTGCTATGCAGCTGATCTGACTCATTAGAGGCAACTTTGGGTTCAGTGTCTTCCCCAAGGACACTTTGACATATGACTGGAGGAGCGGGAATCCAACTACCAATCCTATCCTAGACGACTGCTCAACCTCCTGAGCCGAATTCACCCCAACAGGGGTGTTTACCTCAACAAGAGTGTTTACTTATCAACAGCCTACTGACTTTGACATCTTATTTTCTGACAGTTACTTGATTTAAACACTTATGGTTCTGATTCAGAAATAACATCAGACCTGCATATTCAGACAGTGGTGCAAAATCAGCTGGTGGTTTTACTACAGAAGAGGTCTCACTTCATTATGACATTTTAGGAACTAGGGTTATTCAGTGGTTGTCTTTGATGCAACCACATTTCCATAACTTTAAACCAAGAATATAAATCCACAGCTTGGACACTGTGCGAACCCTCTCTTGTTCTAATCTGTGAGATTCTGAAACTCATGTGAGTTCAGCTTATTTTACTAGAGGATGGTTCACTGTGCTGGAACAACAAAAACATTTACTCTGATTTTTCAGTAGCTTTACAGACTCTTGCCTCATGAACCACTTTTTACTGAATATAGACAGATAGGTTGGGTTAAACCTGTTAACCCACAGCTTAGAGAACACAAACTCAACAAGACGTTTCATTTTGGCCTGTCATCAGTGCAAGACGTGGAAATAATTAGTCAATGATAGCTGATCTAACAAACCAGTAGCTGCTGGATGAATGTTTTGCACACTTTGACTTTTGCTAGCGACAACTCACACTGGTGAGCCCCCACACACTGAAAAAATGACTTGCAGACTATAGCTCAAGATGATAAAAGTGACACCTGAAAACTGATGTAGTGTTTTTAGTGATTATGACGTACATCATATGATTTGTATAAGACATTAGAGCACACATGTGCACACCTTGTATATTTTTGTGGTCTGGCTGGCTGCATTCTTTTAGTCCCTCATTTGCTCACCTCCTCCTTCTTCCTCTTGCTCCCGCGCTCTTCGGAGTCTCCTGAGCCCTCACTGGCAGCTTTCCTCTTGCTCTCCTTCTTTTTCTCCTCCTTCTCTTTGTGCTTCTGAATGTATTCTGCAATAAGGTCAGGGCAGTCCAGGTTCTCCTCCGGCTCCCATGTATTATCTTCACTGGATAAGATGGGGCGCAGACGACACAAATGTAGGCAGACGTTAGATTTTATCTGCTGGGCTGTAGCATAGTGTCAATATCCTTTTAATTTCGAGGGCATGAGCTTTTGTTGAACCACAAACTGATAAAGGAAAAATATATTATTGGGCAAATAACACCAACCAGATGATTTATGATGCCACAGTGGAGACAGACTAATACTCACTCTGAAAACCCTTTCCATTTCAGCAGATACTCCACTTTTCCCTTCACCACTCGACGGTCCAAAACCTTCTCCACCACATACTCCTCCTCTTCCTCCTCCTCTGCTGCTGCCGCCGCCGCCGCCCC
>OMLM01008013.1:0-20072 GCA_900302695.1 Helostoma temminkii
AAAAATTAAATTATAGCCCGCAACGCATGTGTAGTCTTACACTGTGAAATGAACAATATTACTATTCAGTAGTTTTCCATGAACTTTTCAAGACCTAGAAACTATAAATCTCCCCTATTTTCCATGTTCGTAAGTACAGACACTTACAGCTCTTGCTGTGGTACATTTATACCAACACAACTACTATTTTGATGCACAAAACAAAGAGCAGCCTGATTATAGCTTAAATCCTGTAACAGTAGGCTAATCTTTATTTTGAATAACATGTGTCAGCATGAGTAAAAGCTTGTAAAATCCTCCCCAGGAGAGGTATGCCTGTTGCGCCTGTTTTGCGTGAGGTCATTTCACTGCCCCCTCAGTGCTCTTTTCAATGCCACAGACAGATACGCCTCTTTCCAAAAGATCTCTAGTGCATATGTGACGCTCAGCAATCTTAAAAGCACATTCTCCTTTGGCAATAGGTTACAGTGAGTTAAAGAGTGAGCAGTGAGTGGGTCCACCCTCCAGCAAACTTACCCAACCTTAAATACCCTCATCTTAGCTATGCCCAAATATTAACAAAGTGCTTATTGTTTGGAGCTTTCATTGAGCCACCATTGTATAGAGGTTTAAATAGGTTAACTGTCTTAATTCAGAGGACAGAACAACATGAACGTATTCATTAAATCTTAGACTCAGATGAACCACAACGTCTTGCCCTCTAAGATTATCTCTAAGATAATCCACTAAATTTGCAATTTCCTGGTGATTTCCTGTAACTGACAGACAGGTGGGGTCATTTGAATCATCTTATACTGTATGTTACTTTATACAGCTGCAGTGGGTTTTACCAGTTAACTGGCAGCATCTGATAACATGTGGTTAGTCTTGCTCTGCTTTCGACAGGGCTGAACAGGGATGTAAATCCGTCTTCCTGCCTCATCCCACTACCAACAAACAAACGTCTTGAAGCTCTGAACAAAGGTGGCCAGCTACCCCGGGCACACTCCAGTGTAAATTCCTCCATACAAACCAACAACCATTCATCTAGAGTGCTGGACAAGATGCACTGTTCAGTACCACACCGGCATTTGATGCAAATTGAGAATTTAGACCACTTTTGTGATCAGATGTATGTAATGTGATGTATGTAATTTTGCTAATACACCTAATTTGTAATGGGGATTGAGTTCAAGTGCAACTGTAGTGTATATGCACTTTGATAATTTAGAGACAGGATCATCACCACTGTCTGAATAGGAACAAGCACACAAAGGAAAGCACTGCAGTAGTGGAAATGCATTAACACATGAATGAGTGAACTATATTTCCTGTCGAACGGTGTAAATATAAAACTACTTCAAAGTTCTGCTGATATTTTCTATTTCCAGAGGCACAACGATTTTGCTGTTTTGGGAGCGGATGACTAAATCATATTTGCATATTAAGTTACCTCATTAGGCAAAATTAAATAAAGATGATCAGCTGCCAGCTGGAGACGTGGCTTGTTTACAAGTTACATACGTACACATGTATGAGTTGATCTCTACTTCTTCATTTTCTGGTGCTGACTTCATGAAAGTAGTTATTACTGTCTAAAGAAATGTCTCATCATAAAGGCATTCTGAGCAGCTTTTTGCATTGGTTTCCTTGTGCGTGTCAAAAGTCAAGCTGAAACATTTGTCTCACTCACTTTATTACAAGCCACTGTTCCATTTAAAAGGTAGAACACTGACATTACATTACACTTAATTGTAATCATGAAAGCAGTTTAATGAACATGACGACATCAAGAGGATATCTAAAGCTCAAGGTTTCATTAAGGAGATTTATATTCCAAATAAAAAGGTACCTCATATTTTGGACCATTTGCCTGTTGAAAACGAGAAAATATTGGTCAAGGGCTAAGTAAGGTCGAAACAGAACAATGTCTATTATAGTTCTTTTTATCAGAATGACCTGGCCTACAGGATATGGTCTGTGTCCACGTTCTCCAGCATCGGCTGTGCTCAGTTTGTCTTTCCAGCCCTCAACAGGCTACTTTATGGCCTGACGTCACTTGTCTTTTAATACATTTTCATCTGCATACCTGGTGACATTCCATACATGGATCAATGTACAATGAGGAAATGTCACACCCAGGTAACAATTACACCAAGAGCCAAGAATGCAATTTTTTAATAATCGATGTGGACACAACCTTGAAGTTGGCATTTTGTCCTGCTTGAGCGCTGCTGTTGAGGTAAGTTTCCTACAAAATAATATCCATCCATCATATGTTTTCTAAAACGATGTGAGGGAGAGGGAAAGCGACAAGGAGGAAATGTGGTTGCTGTTGGATACAAACAGCAGGAGCAGAAAGTTCCCCATGATGAATGATTTTTTCCTCTATGGGTTCTGTCCTGTATGATTCTAAACTCAATGAGGTGCAAACAGCAGGTATACTGGGTATTCATGACATGCTCCAAACATCAACCGTCCCACTGAGCACGAGAACTGGAAGCAGCATTGCTCTGAAACGAAACAGCTAATACAGCACCCCCCAACTGTTTGTGTTTAGCTGCAGGATTTATTAAAATTAAAAAGTATGTACTGGCTCGTTTAATAAGTAATCCTAATAGTCATAGTCGCCTGTTACGTCAACATATTAAGTTACTAATTAATTTTTTTAAGAATTAATCTAAAATTAATATTATACATGATACTAATATATTTCTTGTTGGTGGAGGGAAAAAATTTTCTCCCTTTTTTCTTGTAACATGTGAGTATGTGCTATATGTGGATATTAATAAGCTATTAACTGACTGTGATGAAAATGTACTAAATGTTCTAATAAAACCTCCTCTCTAACTTCAGCTCACTGATTCCAAAAGCATTTATCAAAAACATCAGAAATTCTCACAGCTAAGAGACACGCAGTAACTGTGAGCAGAAGAATTGTAGCCTATAATAGTGTGGTAATCTGCAGTACTCGAAACTTCTGTTTACCCGCCCTCCTGTCTGGATAAACACTCCAAAACACCACAACAGCCACCCCCTGACTGATTGTGCAACATTAAGCATATGCAATGCAAACATGAATACAGTCTGACTGACTGGCTTAGGCAATTTCATCGGTATTTTAAGATATTTAATTCACCATGAAGCTTCTGTTTCATAGGTTTTTCAGAGAAAGTTGAATCCCCTGCCATGTTAAACGGTGCTATACATAGAGGGAAAGTGAGGATAAATATCAAGGCTGTAACCTGTGGAAAACTGTGTTAGAGGAGGAGAGAAGAGACTAGGCTAACTGAACGATTTATTCCTAAAGTTAATTTGGTTAATTTCTCGTTTCCTAACCCAAAGTAAGCATCCTGCAGTTCAGTCTTGAAATAGCCTTCGATCTATGTTGACAATTTGTGAAAATGCCACAGAACTGGTTTCTATACAACAGGGGCTTTATCTCTGAGTTCATGCTAAAATGTACAGTGTTTTCTGCATGCCAGGTGATATTCGTCAAGAAACTTGGGAGAAACTGGTTTAAGTTAAAAAGTGTTAAAATAAGCAAAATGTTAATTCAAGGCCTTCACTGTGTACCCTCTATAAACACAACGATTCCCTGTAGAGGAAGCATGCCCCACCTGGGTCAGGTGGGGCAGAGTAACTGATCTGAGAAGACAATACCCCCCTTATATGCTCCATATCCCTCTTATTACTCCTTCTTATTATCCTCCTCAGCAAAGTCAGTCAAACACAGGACAGGGTCAGCTATTTGTGAGGTGCTTTACTTCAGAACTGCACAAGTAAAAGTTGTCACTCCTCGATGCAGCCTGAGGAAGGACACTTTGCTCAAGACTCAGCAAGGCTTCACATGGCGCAGGAAAAGTGACATTCCCACTGCGACTCTGGACAGCTGGACAGATTTTGGAATAAACATAAAGCAGTCCTTGTGATATTAACAACAATTAACATATTTGCGGGTTCAATCCCAGACTAGGTTCAGCAGAGTATTACTGATGATGTTACCCAGCAAATTATTAAATGACTTGCTTGCACTCTCCATAACAGTGACTAATCCTCTCCAAAGAGCTCTGGCATACCTGGATAAATACAGGCAGCAAATTGCCCCACAATAATACCCACCTCTGACATGAAGCAGTATAATCTCTGAACTGTGCATTGGCAACACGCAAGAAAAAAGTCCTGCGCCTCAATATGCAATATTTTAATTGGAAATGGGCGTGACATATGCTGCATACCTTTAACGCAGTCTGTCCTATGCACATTAACGCTACTTACTTATCACTCTGCTTTTGCAACGCAGTGTCTCCCCAAATGAAAAGGTAAGTTTGACATAATGTTACCAGTATTCAGTTTAAACATATTCTGCGGGTACTACCAACACTGACACGTTTAAATGACACAGTGTTGACATGTCATGGGTACAACGCCCTACACCAAGAGTGATTTTAACAAACTAAGCTAGCCGTTCATGTGAACAACCGTCGTTTTTTCAGCATATAGTCAGAGCCTCACCAGCCTGTAACGTTGTAAAGCTCGTTTACCACATCAGCACAGCGCCCGTGGACGGTGTGGCCGCTCTCCATGGAAACACTCCGCTTACAGAGTCAGTCACCGCCCGCCTGGGACTGCCAAGTTAGCAAAAGCAGTGAACTCAAGCGAGCGAAAGAAGATGCCCTCTCCTCGCTTTACATTTGAAAGATACTAGCATTTATGGTAGCTAGCAGTGGTTAGCCGCCCCTGTGTGAAGTAGCGCCTGAAATTCACATGGTGATGTATAACACACGGTCCGCTAACAAATTAAGGATCACATACCAATCACCTCGTGTAGCTCATAATCATCTTTGTTGATGGACCAGGTTTGGGAGCTCAGGTCCTCCGACATGGCTGAGGGATCTGTTGAGGCCGTACTATCTGTAGACAGGTGGTGAATGCAAAGGCTGTGCGTAAAGAGAAGTCAAAGTAATCCAAACAGGACCGACAAGAGCGGTACTTCCCCTTCTTAGCGAATCCTGCAGCACTCCTGTCATTCCCAAAGTTTGACACTAGCTTAGCAGCCCCGCCTACCGCATTCCTACTGAGCAAATGTGGACCTCACCAGCGGACATGTTGAGTGTGCGACCGCACTGTGCTCCGGAATCCACTTCTACGGAAGGATTTTAATGCCTAAATGAAACGAACCAAACGCAGAAATAAAGTGAAACACAGCACCCACTATTTTTTTATGTATGCACATACTTTGTTATAATTAAATGTGATGCAGTGATGTGTTTAATAAAATTATATATTGATCAACAATTAAGGACTGGAGTCAATGTCATGAAATGTTTTGTAGTTTGGCATACTACGCAGCTGAGGCTTATTATAAAATGCACACCACAATCTAAAGAAGAAATAGTTTACAGTAAATAATGTGAACGATATGGTTGGTTGTCTTTAACATGTTTATTATCAAATTCATTAGTCAGTAATAGCCAACTTAATATCAAAATGCATTATTAGCTTTTTGTTTCTTATTGTTTTGTTTTTGACATTTGACATGACCCCAGAGACAAACACAAACTGACAAAAAATAACAATAACAAAATGTGAAATTTAATGTTTTGTTGTTGTTGTTGTTTGTTTGTTTGGGTTTTTGTTTTTTTTTGTTTTTTTTGGTATAATATGATTTTTTGTAAAAATCACACCTATTCAAATCATAGGTCAAAAAAAGCTATTTAATTATCTGTACTGTACAAAAAATAATAATTTATGGTGTAAACAGGAACCCAGTTAAACAATTTACATGTAAAAAGTAATATTACAAAATACCAATATGGAGGTGCCATACAGTAGACAAAAAAATGTGTAAAAGAAGTTACTAATTTTAATTTAATTTTCTAACGTTAATTCATTCAGCCGTGTTGCGTTTTAGTCCATGATTGGACTATGCATATTAGGGATAGATCGTGTCCAGAGCGTCCACACGTTCCGTGCCTCCTCAGCTTCTCATGGATTTCAGATCCCAGTAAGTCCAGATTCTGTCACTTCATAAAATCACACAGTGTAAGTTGAAGAAAGAGGGTGATGTTGTTTGTGGTTCTTAGTTAGTTATAGATGTAAATGTGTTACCAAAATATAATTGCAATGTTGTTAAATGGTAAATCAAAAATTACCAATATGTCACATGGCCTGGTGGTCATGTGTTAGTATTGGCAGGTATGTGCATCCCTCTGCTGGACAGCACTGAAATGCAACAGCTATTCACTTTATTTTCTGTGTTCTGATTAAATTTTGATATGACATGGAAAACTAATATCAAGATGAAAACCATAATTCAGTTATAAAAAGCAGAATGCTATATAATTGTCTTTATTATTATTTTTATTTAAGTGTGACAGTGTATTATTTATTTATAAAAATATATGTTACTTTACTTATATACCTTCGTTTGAATTGGTTTCGTTTTTGTATGCAAAACCTTCCATATACCGTCGGAAAGAGGAAATTATTGTTGGCACTGTTAAACCCAGTTACAGCCGAAGAAGCAGCGCAAAATAGCAGTAAATAGCAAAAAAGGCAGAAGGCCGACTATTTAAAATAACTTTTAGCTAAATCTTCAATACAATAGTATGTACCTGAATTATATTTTTCAGATAAACACAACAATAAGTGTTTAATTATTAGATAAAATACGTCCAAAGCGATTCAAGCCGTTTCAGTTCCGCCACACTTTTAATGGCTGCCAGGCTAAGCACGGTGGAGTTTTTGCCCTGAGTGTTGATTTGCAGGCATTAATTTGTCAAATAATCCACAAACACCGTCGTTTTTCTCAGAGTATTACGTCGCACACGTAGCAGCCAAACCTAATTTAGAACAATCTGACTGGCGCAGCATGTGTACATACTGTTTTTATCTGCTTTGGACGCGATACCTGACAGACAAAATTCAGCGCAAAAATGTCCGAAAAACTTTATTGATGTGATTGAATAGTAACATGTATTTCACTCTTTACTGCATTCTGGTGGTTTTATTCTTGCACAATCACAATATATGAAGTTAGAGGCACGTGTGGATTTGGACTAGACTTCTACATGAATGTATTCAACAGCATCAAGTTCAACAGTATTTAAATAACCCTTAGTTTCTTAGTGTACTACTGAACATGTATCTACTTGAAGTACATTTTAGAGCAAGTAATTCAACTTGAGTAAAGAATTTGAAGTAGTAGCGCAGTACTTTTTAGGCAAGTACTTGCACCATTACTTAAATTTTTTTTAAAAAGTCTGTGCACGTCTGTCACCTCTGGTAATCACAGTAAACCCTAGTTTACCACAAGTATCTGAACATTGTATTTAATTACAATACTTTTGTAAATCATAACTCATACTGGGGAACCATGTTGTACTTTCATGCCTGTACATAGTTTTTAAATTAATGTAGCCTTGAAAATATATCTTCAATTGATTTTATTAAGAAATAATTTGTAGACCCCTTTATCAAAATGGAATTCATTCATGTTTACTGGAGATATCAAAAATACAAAATGAAATGAAGACACGGAAACAGAAAGTGAGAGAGAAAGTCAGGTGTCAGCATTCTGAACAACTCAAGCTGTAACATATCTTCTTCCTCAATCAAATTTAAAAGTTGACTGATAAGACAAAGTGGCTAACTTAAGCCTTTACAGACAATTTCATGCTTGTGTTACGTAAAACAGATCCTCCTCACCAGTAAACTCAAATAAATATGACATTTTTGATTGCTATTAACATAAATAGTGGCTGTGTTCAGTGAGATTATTTTGCAGCTTGAGTTTCTCAATGATACAGTCACACACCATATGATGTACGTAATGTAAATCAGATATTAGTACTACATGGATCACAAGCAATAGCACATACTTGACCCTGTAATATGTGGTAAGTGTTCAACACAATCTATATGACAAAATACAACATTTATGTACAAATAGCCAGGCCTAGTCTGGTCCATGATTACGGCTGCGTTAGAGCTTTTGCCAGTCGTACCCAGAACCAGGCCTGTGTGCAAGGCCGGGTGTAGTCACATTTGGTGAGAAAGCGTAAGATGCTGGGGAACGGCTTCGACATTCGCTTGTACAACACAGGGATAAGCCGTTTACTTCGAGCTCCTGTAATGGTAAAGGAAGACGATTTAATCATGCATATTGTATATTACAAAAAAGGAAGATAGAGCTGTTGAATATAACAGAGATGTAACATACCAGGACAAAGGCTGAGGGCGAACTTGGTCTGAAAGTCACATTCTTCGCTGTCAAGATATTCATCAGAAATCACCACCACCATCCGTTTACACCTGCACAAGTGGTCACATATATTATAGTCAAGATTAGAGACAGAAAATATGGCATTTTCAGCAATGTGACTGAAGGTCAGCACACAGAAAACTTCTGATTTCATGCCCTCAGGTGACTTTCTACATCTAAAATTACAATGAAACTGCTGAAAGTCAAGTTTAGCTTTCTGCAATGACTGGAACTTTCACATTTCTAGTATCTGTGAACTTCCCTTATCTATTTTTGTCCTTATACATTATTATAGAACCACAGTTAACAGAATATATGTTGTTAAATGTAGTGGGCCTAGTCACATCTCTTGCTTAAGTACATGTGTGTATGCAGAAGTCTGTGTTGCATCACAGCTGTGCTGCACGCAAACCACACCATAAAATGGAAAGAGCTTTAGTACTTTTTAGCCTTTAGTACTTTTGTACTGACCGATTTCGAGATTAAGGACCGAACCATAAAAAACATGGTTAACCTAAAACAACAGAAAAAACCTGGACATGGTTACCATTAGTCTATATCCCACCTCTTCTCAATCAGTTCACTAGTGATGGACCATACACAGGAGCCTGGGAGGACGTCTCTGTCGAACACGCAAAGTTTCAGATTGTACTCGGTTTGTTCCAGCTGCCTGATCATCTCATAGACAAAGTCAAAGTCACTCTGGCAGTAGCAGATGAAGGCGTCGAACAGCTCGGGGGAACCTGAATTAAATTTGGTTTAAGTTAATAACACAAATGTATCACTTTCTGGTCAGTATTGCACAAAAGATTACAACCCAAACACAACATGTGCATGTGATGCTTTAGAACGAACGGTTAATGCTTCGTGTGCAGTTAAGTCTAATACTAAGTTGCCAAAGTTACTGCGACTCACACAGTGACACCTAATATTTAATCTATGAATAGGACTTAATCTTAATAAACACATCATGACATGTAACTCTTTGTAACTTCCTGGTATTGCCTCACCTCACCTCTAGCCACCAATTAATATTTTGGCTTTCTGTTGTAAATGTGGGCCAATTTTCTTTCTTTTTTGTTGTTACAAAATATATTAATAATAATAAAAAAATGCAAAACAAAGAAAATAACTTGAATTAACTAAACTTGGAATAAACTTTTCCCCAGAAGAGAAACCTAAGCATTATGCGGAAGCCACTAAACTGTGTAAGGAAGTGGAACAGAGCAGTGGTGCAGATATCTGTGGTTACAGCCTCAGATGAAAAGACATTTTATGGTTGTAGCTACTTACGTTAAAGTAGCTTAAATTTTATAAAGGACTCAACCATAGTATGTTCACTTATTACCTCCATGATGGAACATAATCTGGATTTGTAGATATCTTGTAATCTAAAAAGCTATTTAGACACTATTTAGACTGTTTCACACAACTCATTTCGAGAAACAATTTGAGTTCAGTGTGTTTCAGAAGGGATGCAGTCAATACTGATAGACCTGCAACATATAAACACATCAATGTGCGTAACCACCAACACTGTCTTGTACTTTAAAGAGAGCAGCAGAAAATACTAGAGCTTATACAGATACTAACCTTCAGGGTCATCCTCCCGGGTGAGAGCACACCGCTCAGGGGAGCGGGGGACACAGCTGTCAACCTCAGGAACCTGAACTGGGGGATCACTTGGTTTTTTCATTTTCTTCAAATGCTTCTTGACATCCTCATCTGGTACAAAAGAGATGGTACAACAAAGATACAGACACACTGTAACTTATTATTTTTGTATAAGTTACAAATTAATGTATTAATACACTAACAACTAAAATAATGCTTAAGCAAATACTACTCTGCATCATGTGTTAATAATTAATGAAACATGGGAATTCGGTCAGGTCAGTCATTTCCTCACAGGGGATAAATAATGGGTGACGCTATAAACTAGTAAACACTGTGTACTTCATTAAATAAAACATGAAATCAGTTTCAACTCACCAATCAAAGGGCGAAGATCTTCTACAATATCATGTCTCTCCAGTTTAGTCAGGATTGACAACAACTTTCCCACTGTCGCATCTGAGGACCTGGCCTGCCAGTCCTCCAGAACCTTTCGCGTTGGGTCTTGTGACTTTTCATAGTTTTTTATTTCCAGGTAAGTGAAGTCCATGCTCTCTGCAACGCCCATCCAGTCCGCGGCCACCGTGTTTCTGGGGTTTAGATAAAGTCCCAACTTTTTCCTCACCATCATGTTCAGCGCAACGAGGGGAACCGTCCACAAGTCAACTTCTGAATCGACACAAGCCATGTTTGAAAGTGTCCGGACAGACGACGGGCTTTAGTGAAAAAACAAAAAACCAAACATAATAAGCACAAATCGAATTTTTGACGAAGCAAACTGGCTTGAGGGTCCAGCGACTACCTGACAACACAACGAGGAAATGACGCGAAATGTTATGTCAGTCCGACTGCGTCACTACAAGTGTGGGTGTAGTACAGACCCAGTGAAAGTAGCAGGAGTGACCCAACACTGCAGTGGTGGAAAAGTACTCCACTACAAGTGGAAGTACTAAATCAGTCCTAAACTCGAGCTGAAGTTCTATACATGCTCTATAATGTTCACTATAAAATGTCCCACCAAGTAATTATTTCATGTAGACATTTAAGAAGAGAATTTGATTTGAAAAGTAACATATACTAATTTAAAGGTGACTTAAATCACTTTATGTAGCATTGATGATTATTATTATATTATCACCGAGTTGATAATTAAGAATCTACATCTGCAAAACAACTATATGAGATTTGACAGACAGCAAATGTCAGTCAAATGTAGTGGACTGAAAAGTGCCGTATTTACCTCTGAGCTGAAGTGAAGTAAAAGCAAAAGTAACAAAGAACAGAAATACACAAGTGCAACTCCCTCATAACTGTAGTACTTGAGTGAATGTATGTAATTACTTTCAGCCACTGGAACCCACTGGCTAAAAAGTACACTCCCAAAAGACAATATTGTTAATTGACCAAAAATGAAACATATGCTTTTTACTAATTATTAAGTGTCTCAAACTGTGGGCACTGCAAGAAAAGGTTGGCAAAAATAGATTCTGTTTCTGTTCCCTTTTTTCTGTGTCCATATACAACTCATGCAGATACATTTGCTTCAGTCTAATGCTAAGAAGCAATTTACTTCATTGCACAATGAAATCATATCACAACCAGCAGTTTTATTTTGTAACTCTCCCAAATAGGCAAACCTTTATCATTAATACAACAAAAATTGAACATATTGAAAATATGAACATAAACACAAGAAGACAGATTATTCTAACTGATAAAGCATCAAAGGAAAACCACAGTGTTTTACTGTTGCTACAGCTTAACAGGAAATGTAACAAACTGTGCATGAAAGGTCCTCGATAAGGCACAAATGTCCACCAGTTTCCAACCATGCGTGGAAACGCGTATCTTCTCTAATCCTATCCTTAATCACCATGTTAATGTGCAACATGGCAATAATCAACATTTGCATCTGTGGAGCTTGCGAGCTCTGAGCATCGGTGGTGTATTTAGTGTTGTTTTAAGCCACATCACAGGTTTTTGCTTCTGGAGAAGTAGAAATCAATGCCTCTGTCTCGATGCTGTTTGGGTGTGTGAGATGGGCCTTTCTTTCCCCTTGGTGAAGGTCCGGTGCCACTCTAAAAGACAAAAACAAATGTTTGCCTTTAGCATGCGGTTTAAAGATGATGACAAATCACGGTTTCCAGCCTGGCTCCCTAGTTCATGCCTTATATGGTCATTTCCTGTTCCACTTTCACCGGTCTGCTCCACTCACTAAATCCAACTGATCAGTTTCACTCCTTTTATAAGCAGTCTTGGACCTGCCTGTCTGTCTGCCTCAGACCCCCTCTGGCTTGCTGAGTCAACTTGCTCTGTTGCAAGAAGGATAATGGCCTCTGGTAACCTGTGTTTCTACCTGACTCTCTGGATCTAACCCTGACTGAATCTGTTTGTGCCTGCTACCTGACTAACCTGGCTGTTGTTGAGGAGTCTTATTCTGTCTGTTTCCTGAACCTTTGTATCATCGTGGACCTGTTAACTTGTTATAAACCTGTCTCAAGGATAGCATAGCATAGTAGGAAAAAAACTAAGATTAATCTTCTATATTTTTACATCTATCTTAAACTGAAAACAAGTAGTAATGTCTGTCAAATAAATGTAGTCAAGCAAAAAGCATAGTATATCTCTCTATTATCTATACAGTAACTCTGTTAGGAACATACAGTCATAAGAACTACTGTTTTTCTTAGTAAACTGTACTCAAGTACAGCACTTGACAAAATATAGTTACTGACAACCAAACCTAAAAAAGCTTTGGTGGTACCAGCAAACACGCATACTATCCACTTCCCTTTTCTCAAAAACCTACCGGTTTATTAACATGTCTGCTCCATTCAGGCGCTATGATGATGGGGGTGGGGTAGTTTTCACCAAGGCACACATGAGCATGTGACAGTGCAGCAGTGCTGAGAGTCCAAGGTGTGTGCACATCAGCGCCTCTGATTTTATGCAATTCTGGAACCCACAGCCGGATATAGTCACCCTGACGCAGACAAATGCAAAATTAACCAACAATGATAAATAAATCAGTGACTGAAATTTCAATGGCCGCTTTGTTCACATTTGCACTGGTTTCATCACCATCATGTCATCCAAACATAACACGTGCATGCATGACAGAACGCTCCAGACAAACGTCCAGGGGAAGGGAAACAAACAATCTGCTCAAACTCACATTGCTGTCGTAGTCAAGGCCTTGCTTGATCATGTTGAACTTCCTGTTCTCTCTGGGGTCATTTCCTATACCAGCGCTATATAGCCAGTTGCCATAATTACTGCAGACATCATAGTCAATCTTTGTAGGAAAAATTAACAAGATGAAGTCAGACTGTGCACTAAAAATAAAGGACCACAACATCATAACAACAACGAAATCAGATATTTCATTATTATTTAGTGTGTTATTAGCAGTATGCTAAAAAAAACCAACACTTTAAACTCAGGTTAAACCTAAACCTGCAATACTTAGCTCCCATCCTCCAGTCCAGTCCCAGATCCTTGGTAAGGAAGCTAGCAACATTTTGCCGCCCCCTATTGGACATGAAGCCTGTCATTGCCAACTCTCTCATGTTAGCATCCACAAATGGCACACCTGTCCGTCCCTCTGTGATAAGGAAATATGTTCATGAGGTATGCTGTTCACACACTTTCAAAAACACCTAATAAAGGCTCTTATGTTTTATGTTTTTAAGAATATTTAATAAACCAGGAGGAAAATTATGCCTACCTTTCCATGCATTGAACAGCTCCATGTCCTTTTTCCATGGCACAGATTTGTCTTGAAGTCCTGAAGTAAAATGACCGTGACATGAGCTTTGTATTCATTCACTATATATACAGGAAGAGAGGTGAACATTTGAGCTCATATTACCTTTGACTAGAAATATTTTGTGTCCGTATTTGACACCCACAAACCTGAAGTAATCCCTCCACAAAAGTTCAAATATTACCCTGTAAAACAGCACAGTAGACTGAAAATTAAGAACATTTTGGATTATTCGTCTCTTTTCTCTAAATATTCCAATCCAGACTCACCAGTATGTGCTCTGATTGGCTGTACGTTCCCTCTCATATTGCTTAATCTGATCATAGATATACCTGGGTGAAATGCAACCCATTGCCAGCCTGCAGAATGCCAGTACAACACCATTAGAGATACAAAGTATTAATGCAAGGAACATGTTAGTAATTAACATTCACCAGTAGAGGAAATAATAAAATAACTCACCAAGGTGCAAATTTAGTGGAATAGTCCACACCAATCATTCCATTACGAGTCTCCTTGTAAGACGCAACAGCATCCTACAAACAGACAACATATTCATTACACCTACCAAGAATATAATACATCATTATAAGACAGAATTTCCATTTTATGACTAGCAATGGAATAGATCTGTAATGACAGCTGTACTCACAGTGTCCCAGAAATAGTATTTGAGTCTGGCCAGTGCCTGACTCTCACCACCAGTACAAGGGAAGGCTGAGCGAGGATCGGCTAAAGGCTCTGTAAGAATTAGAGAGAAGTAATTCAGCTTGGTACATGTTAAACACTCCATGATGTACATTAAGACAAACACAATTATAAAAAGTTAACCAGTTAATCTGTCCGCTCTACTGCTGGTACCTAAGAAATGTTCTTAGCAGTGTGCCTGTTAAATTGTGAAACTACACCAGCGTGAATTTACAGCAGCATGTAAAGACATTTAAGCAGTCAATTTAATAACCACATAAAATAAATGTAGAGTGGCTTGTTATTCAGTTTTAAATGTAATTTATATTGTTTAATTTCTGCAAATTCACAGTGCAGGTACCATGCATGAAAGAAAAAAACAAAACAAAACATTTTAAAACACTTATGTTTACCTGTCTGTTGCAAGTCCTCTGCAGTGGGAATGGCTCCCTTCTCCAGGCCTGGGGGCAGAGGCTTTAGCTGGTCAGGTGTTGGGAACGCTGGTCTTACCCTGCTCTGGGTCTCTACTGCCTTTCTGAACTGAGTGTATACATCAGGCAGCCTAATGAATCACAAGGATAAATGACAAGACATTCATAGCACTTAAAACTTCTCTAATAAAACTGACAGTTTCCGCACTTTTTCTGTCTTTTAACAAATACCAGAATCACAAAAGCAGCAGAAACGGGATGTTTTGTCTGTGGCACACTATGTAATCTCTCACCCAGACATGTGGGGAAATGGAAGATCATCTATATGGTACAGCGTAGACCCCCAGCAGGTGTGAACTTTGACCTTCATCTGGTCACAGACAGCCTTCAACTTTTCCTCCACATTCAGCTCTTCTGAAGTTACCTTGAACATAAGCACAGTCAGGAAAACTGTGTAAAACTCATCAGATGGTAAAATAAAGCTGTGCTCGTCCATGCTATTAACAGTAAGATTGTTCTACCTCTTTCTGGAAAGCCACAGAGCTGACAGATCCCAGTTGTTTGATGAGCTCTGGAACAATGTGCTCCGGCTTACCCTGTCTCACCACGAGGTTGCTGTCACACAGACACACACACAAAAATAAACACACATGCAAGTCCCAGTTCGCACCATGCTAGGCAAGCTGCATCCTGAGGAGAGAGCTAGCTACTTACCCCCTGCTGACCGGAAAGAAAATGGGAACAGTGTGTGCTGCAACAATGCCAATATAAACACAACCCCATATAAGCCCAGGTGTGTCCTGACCCTGTTCCATTTGTGTTTATTAAATCCTAGAAAGCTGAGGAAAATGTCTGCACAATGTGCAACAACAATACCACTGTACAGGGTGTGCAGAAATACAGCAGACTGAACATACATAAAGTTGAGGTCACTTACAGTAAGTAAAAGAACAACAGTTTTTACCTGCCCTTGTTGAGCAGCGTGTTTCGGAGGTCCCTGATGCTCTCCAGTAAGAAGCGCAGACGGAAAGGCCCAGTTTTCGGTAGGTTGTAGTTGTATGTTCCCATATATTGTCTGGGGTCGAAGCAGTACAGCGGCACAATGTATTCTGCATTCTTCTGAGCCCAGTGGAAAAGCTGCATGTAAAGGAGTGCAACGTTAGATTCACAGAAGTTAAAGGGATCATTGCGTGTTTGAAGTAGCAGAAAAAAACAGACACAAATTTAAAAGCTTTTGAATTATGGACATGGCTGCTGTAAATGTTTCAAACATAAGATTTTACAATAATCTTAAAGTGAACAAATGCATTTTAATTTACTATAAGTTTATTTGGAAAATCTTACTTTTATTATGAAAAAACACCATCCGGGTGACTAAATACATGTGGGATTTTGTTTGTATCTACTAAAGTTGGGCATAAAATTATAATGTGGCACTTAAAAGCATGTGTGGAACATTTTCTCAACATATACTACACACTGTTTTTGTGACTGTTTTAAATTTTGTGGTCATCTGGATTTTTGATGCTTTTATTATGAAAGAAGTGTGGCGGAAGTGCCCATTCCTGCTAAAAGAACAAAAGGAAAATACTTTATAAAATGGTTAAATGTGTTTAAAAACATGCGACACTTTTGCTTTTACGTTAAATACCAGCTCTAAATGAATGTCGGACTTCATATGTACAGATTTTACATAAGCTCCGCTTTTACCTCGTTGTCGTGGATACGTAGGTCGTTTCTTAGTAAATATATAACCGTGCGGGAGGTCGTCATACTTCTCCTCTTCGGTAAAACAGCAGGACTTGTAAATGAAACCCAAACAAGACGTGTGTTTTCGGAAAGTGTGTCCTGAGCTCTGGGTCTCTTCCAGCAGTTTGGTGCTGCTCTGTGCGCTGCTCTGCTGCAAACCGAGTCCGTCACGTTTTCAGACACGACGTTACAAAACATCAGGTTTTGTAAGATGGTTTTCAGCTTCAGGCATTGAGTTTCCACCTCCAGGATTTTTACTATCATAGACTAGATTTCTGGTTATTTCTTCCTTTGGCAAGCTTGATTTTAATATAATTTTAAAATGTAACCAGCTATTTATAATTTAATTGTGTTTAATCACACATTTTATTATTATTATTCAATTTAATGTTGATTTGGTGTTTTACCTTATGGCAAAAGCATCGGTGTAATTTCTACAGTGTATAAATACTGTGTTTAAAGTAAAAGCATTAAAAATGTCGTTTAGCGTTAGCTCAAAAATACTAAATGCTGAAGTACTTTCCATGCAGAATGGTTCATTACATATAAGGGGATGTAATATTGTCGGATTATAATTACTGAGGCACTAATGTTCTCATCAGTTTAATGTTGCAGCTGAGACAATGGCGCTTTTTACACATTATTTATTTAATTAATTAAAATAAATAAAACAACTGATAGCCTGTTCACACCAAGGATCAATAAAGTCCTCTGATTGTGCTATATTTGGTATTGTTAATTTATTTAGGCAAATATAATTATTAAAGTTATTTACTTTTCTTTGTTCTTATTGTCCTTTTTTGTATTTGTGTTGGTCTTTTCTGGTTGTGGTTCTTTGCATTTGACTCAAATCTTGAAATACATATAATGTTGTTAGCTATAATAATTTGTAGTAGATTTTTCCTTAGAAAAATCTTGAAATTATAAACTAATAAATGACACATTTTATAAATCCTTAATTTATGAATACGTTTTTCTTTTCATAAAAAAAAAAAAAAGATGTTTTGACGTTTTGGATGCAAAATGAGCATACATGCAATGCAGGCTTCAGATTTCCACATCAAACTTGGTTATGATAATATCATAATTCATAGAACAAATAATGTCACAAAAAATGAGTAAATGAATAAATGAGTTTAAAAAGGATACAACTGCATAACGGACAAAAAGTCAATGTACACACAGATGTTAAAGAAAATATGAACACAAGATGACAAAATGAAGCAGAACATACAGTCTTAGACCTCTGATTTATTAAGTTAAATGTACAAAAGATCAATGATTTGATACATTTCATGTTTCCAGGCTTTGTCATTAAGACAGAATGAAGTGTCCCAATCGAAAGCCTCCCAGCCTTTTCATACTGCCTACCAGCTCTCAAAGAGACAATCATTCATGCTCCTGTCTAAATCACAGTACAATCTACTGTAAAATGTAGCTATTTTGTATATATAATGCAAAAAAATGTCATACAAAAGTGCAGAACAATATGTATTTACAGTATAATCTTTATTTTTTACTATAAAAAAAGAACTTCAGCAAGTCTTGTGTGTGCTCTCTACTAAACAGTTGCTCACCTTATTAAGGAGCTTTTCCACTTTGGCAGTGAACATTGTTTACAAGCAAATTCAGATAAGGCACTGACAAGGGTCAAAAAACATTTGATCGTCATTCTTTAAGTGCCACTGATGTACAGCGACCCACTAGGCGCTGATCAGTCCCCCCACATCAAGCTTCATCTCTTCCTTAAACAACACAGCATTTAGCCCCGTCTTTCCAACTCGATACTTTCTTGGTGACGTATAATATGCTTTGTCTCACTTGACTTTACACAGAGCACAAGTGTGCTGTCAAATGGTTACTGAGTGATTCGTTCATATAGTGTAGACAGGAAGTAAAGGCGTGGGGTGACTGGATCGCATTGGCGTTACAACAAAACAGACTCTTCCTTCCGTCTAATGTCATTAAGTACTTACCAGTGAGATTTAACATCAATGTATATGGTTTGGTTTGTGCAGTGTATTGTGCACGAAGCTGCCATTACATAGAAAAGGCTATAGAGCTCTGAGGTGACAAAACAATCTAACAACACTAATTCTGCTCATTTACTAATATTCACCAAAGCTCCTGTCTCTGCAACTTCTCTTTGGCCACATGTGAATGGTACAAGGCTCACTGTGTAGGAAGCTGGAATGGATGTCACAGACTCTTAACAGTAGTGTTGGTATTGCTTAATAGACATTGCACACTAATGCAAAAGTTTGGTTCTTCTTTACACTGGAACACACAAATGTTCTGTACGAAATCATATAAAAAAATCCATCGGATAGAAAAATATCTCCTCAGTTGATTATCCTGCATGTTTCACTGCATGATATAAAAAGTGCAATGTTGACAATCCTTCTAAATGGGCTTGTGAGTGCCATGAAAATAGGGTAACGGAAACCCCGCAAGATGTTAAAAAAGACATTCTTACTTACAAATTCTTCTGTAAGGCGTTGATGAAAATATGTTTACATTTTTCCTAGGTGACAATAGAAAACACGTCTGCTAGGATGACTGAGTGTGTCATATAAAAATATTTAACCATCTTATTTCGCTCACAGCTAACAAAAGCTGACGAGTAACTTACAGTACTATCATATGTGATCAATGGCAGAGCGTCTTTTCAATCCTAGACGCAGTTCTGCGGCAGTAGACGTGAGTAAACACCCAGAAAGCTGGATACATCACTTCTCTATCTTAGGGTCACTTTTCCTGCTCTTGCTAAAGGACAGCAGTCTATATCCTGTGAGACTGCTAAGTGCTTTCTTGTCAGTCCTCTCCTGAGGAACCTCACTGCGATCCTTGGGGCACTCCGGAGGTCTGACAGCAGTCAACCTGGCCTCTCAGTGAATAATCCTGGTTGAGCTAGTTGGTGAGAAATGCAGGGGCCCTGACAAGGCAGACACTGGTGATAGATGACAGGGCAGGAAGTTGGATTGGTTGTGGGCCCTGGACCCTAGTGACACTGGGGGCCCTTGGGATGGGGCGGAGGGGAGGCGCCTGGGCCATGGAGGCCTTGCAAGGCAGGGGAGGGAAGGGGGATCCGCCGACCTCAGAAACTGCCCTGGACAAACGGGTGGCTGAGCAGACCATCTGCAGTGGGCCGCCACTTCTCCTCCACAAACACCTGCCGCAAGAAGTCCCTACACGTGTCAGACACACCCTCTGGAAGCACGGGCTTCGTAGGCTGAGTGGCAATCTTAAAAATGGCTGCCATGGCCTCATATTCAGCCCAAGGAGGTTTCTGGGTCAGCATCTCCACAACAGTGCAGGCAACACTCCTGAGAAAAAAAAACACAGCACGACATCAGAAATAATTATACTGTAGTGGCATCAAATGTGAAAACCTGTGCAGTTTTTATATGTATCTAGGTTTATATTATACTGTGTTTATTGTACACAATGGGAAGTTACAATTTAACCACACTTAAAATAAATGAATAAATACTGAAACATTTTGATTGCTCTTCCCTTCTTATACATTTGACATAACAATTTCAAAAGTTTTATTACATTACTCATTACTGTCATTACT
>OMLM01008013.1:20092-65094 GCA_900302695.1 Helostoma temminkii
TGTCAGAGTGATTCAGAGTTTACATTTGTATCTGAAATTAATAATTCATATAAGCCGATTATATTAAAAAATATAAGCTTTATACATGCAGCATTGAATAGTTAATATTTCAGTTTTGTGATTTTCTATTGTTAGTGAGCAGTAGTATCTGGTGGTTGTTGACTATTTGACATTTACCTGTTCATCTGAACTGTCTACAACAGCACGTGCATATTACCAAGTCAGTTTACTGATTTAACAACAATCCACTGAGATAACTTTGTTGCTAATGTGGAGTACTTGTGCGATATTTATAGTACAAGCAGTCTAATATACTGCTAAAAATGTATTAACACAGTAAAATCTTAAAAAGTTAAACATTATGCCCATCACAGTATAATGTGTAAGATTACAGTTTATCATACAGATTGAGCTATCCACCTCTGCCTGTGAACGTCTGAAGCCTGAACATAAATTAGCTCACATACATACCTCCACCACTGTTACAACTGAATTTATTGCATTACCACCCCCCATAAACATACTTTTATTGTTCTGTGCTTGTAAAACACTTGTGATATCCCCTTTGGGTCTCATTACAATCCTTCTGATCTTGCTGTATCCTTACCACACATCAGCTTTCCGGCCATATCCCTCCCCATTAATGACTTCTGGGCTCATCCAGTAGGGGGTGCCAGTGACAGACTTGATTCCTGTACCAGACATGCAGATGGTCTGGATACGTTTGCTGGCTCCAAAGTCTCCCAGCTTCACGTTCCCTGAGGAGTCTCTGAGGATGTTAGCACCTGGTGGAATTAAGCAAAATGTACTCAGAAATATTCAAAAGTCTCCAGAGTGCTGTCAATAACCTCCAAGGAATACTGTTACAGTTTAGAGGTTCAGTTACAGTTACTGTACATTACAGTGTGGTCGCAAAGTGCCTGTGCCAGCACTTCAACAGAATGAACAACCTTAGCAGAAAGGTAAACTTTTCCTGTGGCTTAACAAGTCATGAGACACTGGCAGATTTATGCTTAAACTACCAAAGGTAGTTGCCAGCATTTTTTATATAAATACTACAATGATTCAGCTCTTCAATTCAATTTAATTCAAGTTTATTTATATAGCACCGATTTACAACAAATGTCATCTCAAGGCACTTTACAATGTAAAGTTTAAGACTTTACAATACAACTAAAATAATACAGAAAACCCAACCAATTCCCCTTGAGCAAACACTAGGCAACAGTGGAGAGGAAAAACTCTGTTTTTAGAAAGGAAGAAACCTCCTCCAGGCTCAGGGTGGGCGGCCATCTGCCTTGACCAGTTGGGGTGAGTGGAAAGAAAGAGAGAAAAGAATAACGCTTAATCTTTCTTGGATTTTTAAATAACCTCTCTGCTCCGCTGAAGCACACAGTGGGTGAAGATATTTTGCAAATGAAATCATAACCTTTGCTCTTTACTTCTCCCTTCTTCAACCCGTTTCCACTGCCTGAACATTTGTTGTGAGATGTTTCAATAAATCGTGTGAACTACACTTTAAATTTCGTTCGGGACTTTATATACTTTATGACACGGTCATGATGCCAAGCTCTATCCCAAAAACCACATGTGCTGACAGCTCTTATTGCATACAGAAGAGCCCTTGTGTGTTGAGATAAGCACGCACCATATATTACACATGAAGATCATTTCTAAGTGGAAAATCCCACCCACGTACAGTCGAGCTCTGTCCTGTGAGGCCTACTATCTTTTATCCCCACCAGACAGTATGTTTCCCTCTTCTTGGCCATAGAAGCAGTGACTCCCAAAGCTGTGGGCAGCTAAACTAAAGCCTTTCCATCCGGTGTTGAACATTTTTAGACTAGCCAATTTAACTGACATGACGCCTAATATAACTCAAAGGGGAGTTCAAAATAGCACATTTTTTCCAGGCTCGTTCTGTAGACGATGAATAACTAAATGAGGAAACGGCAACCAGACCTGAATGAATGAATCTGTATTTTTCTCAGCAGCACTCGCTACAATGAGAACTGCAAAGAAGCCTCATCTGCTGTTTACACACCGTGTACACAAATGTGGGTGTGCGCTGGTTACTAATCCAATTACGAACCTATTTTGACCTTTGCTAACCATCAGTTTCAGTTACCTTTGATGTCTCTGTGTACAATCATGTTGCTGTGCAGGTAGGAGACTCCTTGGAGGATCTGTCTAGTGTATCTCCTCGTCACCTTCTCTGTCAGGGCCCCGTAAGATTTAAGCTGGTCCTTTATAGATCCCTGGAGAGACAGAAACAGAACAAAGCAGAAGGTCAGTTTGAGGACGAATAGGACTCAGGAACTTCAGATATTTATGAGTTTTATATTGGTTGTGGTGTCAACTACAATGATTATTGTCACAGCTGTGACATGTGTGTGGGGGGAGGTAAAAGGTCTGATATAAAATACGGAAAGGAAAATGCTGGCGTTCCAGGTGAAGTGGAATAACTTTGTTTTTAAGGAAAGCAGCATCCTAGCCAAGTTTTAAGTACAAAATCAATAGACGTGACTTAAAACACCATCAATGTAATGCATTTGTTTTTCACAAGGGAATTGCAGGAGGAAAGACCTGATCCACTAACACCTGTGACGCAGTTTCAGACTCACACGCTTCTCTCTACACCTCTGGGCCACAGCAGTGAAGTTGTGCCAAACAGTCACAAAAACTTGGCTTTGTCACATCACCACTCTGCCAGCTCCATCTCCACTAAAACAAACATTTCCAATTTCCAGACAATGTGTGACTAAGACATTCAATGGCGCTCAGAAAAAATAGCTCAGGAAATATTAAAACCGGGCTTAACAGGGACAGGGTCCACAGGCGACAGAAACTCATTAAGACACTCATTTTGTTAGAAAATGATCTCATAAACTGAGCAGTACTGCTAACATAAACCACTGCAGACATGTTTGTTGACAACCGTGACAGTTCTGCGTTGTTTCTTTAGTAGATGTGACCAATATGGGTATGATAGCAAATTTATATGTCTGTGTAATTATCCTGACAGGCAAAAATGTGTCATACTACAGTGTGACTTATTAAACATTAAACATAGTTGAATGACATGCAGTGTACACACCCCAGGCATAAACTCAACAAAAATGGTGAGCTTTTTCTGTTCGAGATCCCGAAGGCAACCGTAGTACTGAACAATCCTTTCATGACGCAAGTTCTTCAGCAGCTGGATCTCACACTCCAGAGCATTCACCTCCTGCAGAGAAAAAACAGCAAACCCTGTATGAACTTAGGATACAACAACACAATTGAAAAAACAAACATAGCATGTTGTCAAGTTATTTTCTTATGTCCTAAAATATGTCCTTAAAGATGCAGGCAATGATTTATTCTTAACAGAAGTGAGCTTTCCTGTCTCACCTTGCTGGTTTCTTGACAGACGGGATCAAAGGGCACCTGCTTGGCAGCCAGCTCGCGTCCCGTGTCAGCATCATAGCAAAGGTAGACCTCCCCGAACGCCCCGCGGCCCAGGAGCTTTCCTTGTCGCCAGTTGACTGGTGCCCGTGGGGCTGCAGAAACACACCACCAATAATTCAATTTGTTGCTAAGCCTCGAGAGGCAGACAGATCCACTGTGATATAGTGATTTAAGAAAACCCTAACTCTAAAGCATGCATCAAATCCACCACAAGACTGTAACTCGCAGAGACCAGACGTCTAACCCACCACAATGTTGTTAAATAATTCCCACCGAAGACCCTGTCAGAGGGGGAAACCCCTTATATCTGAGTCGGCAGACAGAAAGTTGTCAAAACCTATAAAGCTCATCTCAACAAATATTCTCAGGCCCAGACTCTGAGACTTTGTTTTGGTATTAACGGGACTATTAGTGGTCGGGTTAGATGGTTTGACTGTGTGTGGGTGAGGAGAACACGTTGTCCACAGACTGCTGAGCTGAGAGTTCATTTCATGACAAATAGTTTCTGGGCAAGCAGCAGTTGGAGACTGAATAAAGACACATGTGATTAGTGAGTCTATGACATGGTTCAATCTGGATGATAAAAAGGGAATCGCGCCTGCTGTGACTGGTACTACTGTACATTATTTCTGACTCCTTGTACTACAAACAACTACTAAACAACTTAAACATGTTTAAAAACCATACTGTTGACTGGAACAGGGATTATCCAGGTTTTGTCTCTAACCATAATGGCGTAACACTTTTAAAACCCTGGACATTAAAAAGTGTTTTATGTTTCCCTGCTTAAGCAACTTTATAGTGTTGTATAACATCTTTTATTGTATTTTGGTGGACCGACATTCCTTTACTTCTGTTAATGATTTTAAAACGTCCATGGATGCCTTTTGATTAGTGCTAAGAAATATGAGCATATTTGCTATAAAGCTATTTTTAAAAAGTGAATTGAATTGAAAGTGAATGAAGTGAATATTATGATTTTTAATTATTTTTTTAAATCTGAAATCATTATCATCATTATCGTTATTCATTATCCCTGTCTGTTCTATGACTATGAACCTCACAAACTACTCGATGCCAGCTTTTTCCACTTGACAGCTTTTGATCAGTGCCAAAATATATTAGTAATAGAGTAGTATTTACTCTTCCAGGAAGGAAATGTATTGTCAAAACCTGCACGTGTTCATGTCTTACAAAAGACATATAGCTACATGCAATAAATATGGTAGACATATGGTGGGATGTGTACTTTAGGAGGTTCATAGCACTAAAGTGAAAGGCTCTGAGGTTTGACGACCAGCTGCACTCTTGAAAAGACGAGGGAAACCAGGCTGAACTTTCAGCGTTGATCTCTAGGTCATCTGTGAGTTTATGTGGATTATTATCACAGGAACCAGAAAAGGGGAATTGTTTATTTAACAGCGTTCATGTGTTTCAGGGTGAAACTTTCTTTGGCTCTTCTCTGTTCCTCTATTTCGAATAGTTTAAGATTTTAAGGGGAAAAACTCACACTTGGCTGTACCACGTTGGCAGCTTTTGTCAGTGGTGCGGCCCAAAGAGCGCAGGTCACTGTACTGCAGTGTACCATCTCCATTATAACTGCGCGTGCGACTGGAGGGAACCAGCTGGAATAGGTTCTCCTGCGGCATGAAGCTCCGCGGAAGTGTCCTGCGACCTGAAAACACGCACATGACAAAATAAGACATATTAATGACTTTATACACACACACACACACATATGAATATCTTTTGTTTGTATAGTGAATCATTTTGACACCATTTTCACACAGTTACTTTACAGGTGTTGAGCATAAAGGCAGCTCTTGGCCAAGACTTAGGTCTAGCTAGAGCTGAGTGCCACTGCATCCCACTTCCCCTTAGACAGGAAGCAGGGCGCTGTGTTTTTATACAAGTTCGAGTTCACCACAGGGAAACGTAAATCAGTGCTAGCCAAGGTTAGCCTCTGAATAAGCAATTACGTGCAGCTGCCTGGAGCTGTGTCTTTTTGCACCCTGTAAAGCCAGCCAAATCTACACAGGATGCAAAAAGGTACCGAAAGAAGGAAGAGGCACTGTAAAGAATGAGTTGCTATTTTATACCATTCAAGTGAAAAAAATCTAATGAGATAGGAACACTTGTGTTGTCAATCTGAACAACAGTAGGAAATCTGATTAATCTGTGCAGTGCAATAGTGTTGTTGTTATTGCTGAAGCAAAGGCGGTAGCTTACGGTCTCCATAATCCTTGCTGCGATTGGGCAACTGGAACTGCCGAGGGAAAGTCCCTCCTTTCCCGTGGCGACCTGAAGAGGGAGCAATGAGACAACCCTGTCACTTAAGAAGTAACTGACATATCAAAAACTTTACTTTACAATTGAATCCTTGTTTTACAACTGCATTAGTTATTATTTATTAGTTATTTATTCACAGGTTTCATTGCTTGGAGCAAGTCAGAAACGCAAACATATTAATGAGTATAACAGAAGTTATACAAAGGCAGCAGAATGGATGACATTTCTTTGCAAACTGAGCAGAGCTGTTGTATCGGCTCACTGCAGCCAAGGGAAAAACTGAATGCAGCTCATGTGTGCTAGCTTAGCCTTAGCTCTGAACCCAGTGGAGCAGTAACTAAAGGCAGGTGGGAGCACTGCTGACGCAGGCAAGTGCTGACACTCACTCTCACTCACTCACACACACACACACACACACTAAATGGAGAGTGGAGGAGCCATTGCAATTGAAAGCAGCTGTTCTGTCAGATGACTGCCTCCCCTTGCGCTGTTTTTGTGGCTGTATCCCATGGAGACAAGAGTTATTTTTTGTGTTTGGCAGCGCAGGATGGAGAGGAAAAATCTACTCACAGGGAATGGTAAACAAATACTGTAGCCCTCAGCAGGAAGGGTCACACAGCTTTACATCAGGAAGGACAGTGTGTGTATATATGTGTATGTGTAGGCAAGTGCACGCATGCCCCAAAGTGTAGCTGCCACTACAGCTGTATGAGGCTCCCATACTACCAGCCTGTGTATACATCATGAAGCACTTCCGTTTTAATTTACAGCAAGGGGGTCGTGCACAAGAAAAAGAAATGACCAGATTGGAAGAGATGCTGTAGCTACATTGTTCACAGGGATTACTGTGGCCCTATCAGTCAGCATGCTCTGTTTGATCTACGGTCTGAAGGAAGGGGACAGACAGGGACCCAAGGGAAAAGAAAAAAATGGGTAGAGGGAGAACCAAGAAGCGATCATGAAAAGACAGGAAAGCAGAAATGTATATTAGGAACTGAATGAAGATGAAAAGGGGTATGGGATGAGAGACAAGGGAGAAAAGGATATGAACATAGAAGAGTGAGCGGAAGATAATACAGGAATACAGTGCTGTGAAAGAGTATTTGCATGCAGTGACGGTAGGCGCTGTTTCCAGCATGCTAGTGCTGATTGTGATCAGGAACGCGCCGCTATTATTTATCTATAAAGATTCCTTACTCTGACGTGAGGCACAGCATTTATAGGAATCAACGCAGTTTTGTTTTATAGGCCTATATGCACATAATCAAATTCTTACAACTTGCAAATGCTGTGAAAGCAGCAGCGCATTATTGATTACACTAACCGTGGTGGCAACTGCGCCTACCATCACCGTATGTTTGGTGTGTACAAGGACAGTACAGAGTGTAGGTCATTTGTGTAAAGGGAAACGGTGAGGGCAACTTAAATATGAATCCACTCCTCCGTCCCACTGTGGCAGAATATAGTAAGGAAAAATTCCTAATTAGTTCAGCATCCATCTTATCTTTTATGATGCGTAGTGTCATAAAGTGAAACTTCAACTTTATAATGGTCCTTTCATTAATTATTGTTAAAACAAGTGCTAAATGCACAGGCCTTTCTGACAGAAGTTATGATCTCAAATCTTCAGTAGATGTTACCCTAGAGGGCAAACATGTTAGGTAATCAGGAGCTAGAGAGAGAGTTCTTTTTCTGTGAGGCTGTAATTACTACATAACCAATCAAGATTAGAAAAACCTTTTAATAATGGACACATTCTTGCATCTGTGTGCAGTGAGTTGAAAATTACTTCAAGAGCAAACAGGCAATTTTTAGAACTGCTGCTACTCTCTTACCTTTGTATTCATAGTTGAGGTTCAGGTAATTATTGTCACGGTTGTTCTGTGAGAAAGGAGGGCTGAAATGACAAGAGAACATAGGGAAAAATTGGTTTCAAAATTAGACTATTCAGTCTGTAATTCTCCTTATCTTCAAATAAAGTCTGGCTACAGCTGCTGGCCTGAAACTTCAGAATACCATCGACTGTAAAACAGCACAAAATGCCTCTTTTGCATTTCAACTAATGGGCTTTCAGAAACAGATAATCTTAAACAACAATGTACCAAATTGAAGCTGAAACTCTCTGCCTTATAGGAAAGTGAATGCTGAACTGCTAAAACAGCAGTGAAATTTTCTAATTAAATCTCAATGTACATCCAAACCACAACACCCTCAGATTGCCAGCGACCAGCCCTGCCCCAACAACCCGACAGAGTGACGTCTCTGCTGACCGCAGGGCGGCGCGGGGCCACGAGACCCTTGGATAAGGGGCATGCATGCCCGCTTTCAGTGAAAAGTTCCATGCACTCGTTTCCTGCCATTGTTCTGCAGCCTGGAGTCCAGATAAGCCTCGTGCAGGTAGAGCTGCTTCCGTCCTCTCTCTCAAACTCACTCTTACTCAAATTTCTTTTCCCTTTGATTCACATCCACTCTCTTCACGTTGCAGCCCTTCCACTTCACTCTTATTCTTCTCCCTTCTCACTGTTTCACATCTTCCCCTCAGTTTTTTTTTATCTCGCCCATGATAACAGAGGAATCCAGGCGTCCAGAAAGGACTTTTGTGCTTAAGGCAATGGTGATATGACCTACTTGTACTTCCAAACAGGCAGCCCCTGCAGGTCAGGGAGCTCTGTTGGCCTTTAACACCGTTTACAAACCTCACTCAGAGCTACTGGGGTTTTTTATACATGTATTTGCAACATACACACTCACTGCCAAATACATTAGGAAACACTCTGACCAAACTAAGTCTGATATCTCTGTAAGCAACACTGGTCTACAATATGAATGTGCACATCAAACATATAAATCACACAGTATGATGTGTATGATGACTCACCTGTCCAGCGCTTGATCTATTGATTGACAGCTGTTAGACAGTGAATTGTCTGTGCTCCCAAAGGGATCCATCATCTGACAGACATAACAGAAAGGGATTGTGAGTCACAGAGGATGCAATCATGTGGGGGAGAAGACAGACCGGTGCAGACACTGTTATGTGTATAACTGCAGTGCAATGTGAGAATGTGGAGGGACATTAGTACTACTACATGTAACCATTACAATTTTTACAATTTTATAGGATTAAATTACTACTACTACTACTACCACTACTACTAATAATAATAATATTAATATGAGGTACTACTTCTTTAACATTGACTCTTATGTATTTTTTGTGCATATTAAATATTTTTCAGTTATTTTCAAAGCTTTTGTAACATGTTTCTATAAAATAAAGATGTAAAAACACACGTAACATAGTCAACAGTTCAGTTAGTGTCGTTTGAACAAACTGTCCTGTTTAATCATTTAGAAAATGAACCATTGTCTCGCTTATCTAAAGAGGCCTGAACATGAATGATGATAAAATGAAGTTCTCTGTTTTTGGTTTATGAATATGACTCTGTTCAGATGTCCCAGTTAAAAATGGCAGACAGGGCTACTTTAAACAAAGTTGTGTATGTACTCGAATGCCAAACTATGAAAATAGAATACAGAATAAAGAAAACAAAATCTAGGATCAATAAAAAACATAGAATACAGAATATAGAATATAGAATATAAAATATAGAACAGAGAATATAAAACATATGAAGATCTTCATTGTGTGGGTAGTTTAGCAAGTTTTTGTTCAGTATAAAAAGTAGTTTGCATAGAAATGAGCATTTTTCCCTGGATAGGCTCTTACATTCTGGTCCAGGATTTCAGGGATGAACTCTCCTTCACTGTGGATGCTGGTGTAGGAGCCCTGGCGGGCGATCTGCTGCTGCTCCTCAGGGACACTGCCTGGGGGCGGGGACGTCCGACCTGTGTGCAGGGAACCTGAGAAGATGATAATTTGAAAGGATGAAGTAAGAAAAAAAGATGAACATGAAGCAGCAGTAAAAGATGAGAATGAAAGTGCACAGAGGGGAGAAGCAATGAAAATGTGGAGAACAAAAGAAGAAATTGAGACAAGAAAGAGTGGAGGGAGGGAGTTACAGGGTTCGATGATTTAGAGATGGAAACGAGAGGCAGAGAGGACAAAAAGGCATCACTGTGTTATTCATGAACACAAGTTCGACAGAGTCAGGACTACAAGAGATGATTTACTAAACCACACTGCTGCCACCTCTAACCTCAATTACTGTGACAAACACTCCCCCGGCTGAGCTGCAGCGAAGATCGAGCACTCGTCCTTGACACAGTAAGAACACCTACTGAAAGTCTGACTGTCGCTGAGTGCACTTACAGGGACACTGAAGAAATGCACAGAGAGTAAAAGGTAGAATGTACTTAAATTGCCAAAATAGCAGATGACTGAAAACTGAAATTCCAACTTCACGGTTTCTTTCTCCCCCACCACCCTTTTCTCTGCTATACATCACTGAGGTACACATCACATCTTCACCCAACCATCCAGTGTGACCACTCTCCTGTCACCTCTCATCTGCCTCCACTCCTATCCTTCAAACTGTCCTTCTCTCTCTGACTTGAGGCTGGCAGAGGAACAGATAGGGCTCCAGCTATTCTATACAATTTATTGGAGTTGGGCTGGTGACAGCACTGATGTTATTGGAGCTATGTGAGAAAGATCGGTGCCGACAGCAATCATAAAGTGGTTTCAGCTGCTATGCAGAAATGCAAACGCAACAGAGGCGAGTGCGGGTTGTTTGTGCATGTGTCTGCAGCTGAGATGTGACTGAAACATTGACCTTTCTGGACAGGCTTGATATGAGGGGAGTGAAAAGATTCAGACATGGTGGGAGACGGGTAGATCAGTATTTCACAGAGCAAACTAAACCTTCATGCTGTGTTACCAAACAAGCCAGGAGGGACAGCAGAAGTAGCTAGGGAGTGTGGCATGTATCAGTCTAAAAGAATAAGTCAGACATTATGAGTATAAGTATATGTTTTTTGAGTTAAGTGAGAAAATTAAAACCACTTATAGCTGTACATTATTTTGCAAACCACAACTCTTATACTTCAGTTTTACATATTTTTAAAGGTTACTCTCAGGACTAATGTTGCTGTTTTCCCTGTTTACAGTCTTTACATTAAGCTAAACCAACTTGTTGCTCACTGTAACTTTACATTGAACAGGCAGTTGTGTTATCAACCCTTTTCATCTAACTCTCAGCAAGACAGTGAATACGAGAATCGCAAACACCCACTGACTAACACTTTAACACATAACTTCAAGATAAAGACAATAACTAATCAATGTGGTGGTGCAGGAAGAGACTGTTTGGTATGACAGCAGAAACCTGTTCTTGCTTTGACTTCTGTCTGGATGCTTACGTTTCACCTTCAATTTTCATTTTTTGTTCAGACAAATCATGTGCCTCATCCTGTAATTAACATTCCTATGACTGTGGCATCACTCTGAGTGCTAAATAACTCACCGGCAGGACATCCTTGAAGCTTTAGCAGGTGGAAAACATTTGCAATCAAGTATTTGACTGTGCTATTTGCCTTAATGTGTCCTCTCCTGCCATTTCCAATAAACAGATGTGATGATTGGTAGAATTAATATCTGGCATTAGATGGCATTAGACCTGACCGCCTTTGACTTTTCTATATATTTCTGCAGGCCAGCTCACCTGTCGAGTGTTTGCGCACCCTCTCGGAGCCCTTGAGCAAAGAGCCCTTCAAATCTCCCAGTGACCGCGACGATCTCATCTCACTCTGCTTGTCCCTGCTGTTCACCTGTAGGTACTACAAAAGGTACATACACAGGAAGTAGGAGATAGGAAGAAAACAGAATCAGGACAGCATTCCAGCAGTTACCTGATAATCAAGTCAGTGGCATTTGTTTACTGACCACAACAAACAGTGACACTGATACAGTTAAGCAAATGTAAAGGTGATACTGTATATATGGTTCTGTATAAAAGTTTCAGCTGTGTCTTATCATGGTTGTTATGGATACAGTTTATACAATGTTACTGTAAATCTCAATGACAGTATGACTTGCTCTGTGTCTGTTTAAATACTGCAAATGTTTTACAGTGTTAAAGGACTCACATGGTTGTTTTTGGGTGTCTTCAGCTGTATCCTGAGCAGACCATTGGCCCCCGAGCTGGAGCTTAGTGTCTGCACTGCCTGATCCAGGTCCTCCTGGGTCTTTAAGGGCAGCAGTAGCTGAACGAACAAGAAGACATACTGTACATGACCTTTCAATGCCCATTGTTCCATAATGACGCCAAATGAATGCATCGGTGTATGCATGACACATTATAGATGTTGTTTTCATCCTGTCAAAGCCTCATTAATTTTCAGCGATTTCGTAGTAAAAACTACAAGAGTGAGGTGTTAACCAAGCCATTGAGATGCTAATAGCTAAATGTATGTTTTTATGTACCTTACAGGATGAAACAAATGCTGAAAAGTATAAATTCATAACATCAGATAAGGGTTTATTTGACCACATTTAGTTTTTTTTTTTTACCTCTTTCTCCATAAAGAACATGTCCATCTGCTGGCCAAAGGCCTCTGTCACTTTCTGCAGCAGCTCCTTGATCTTCAGCGGCCTCTGGAACGGGATGATTCTGGGAGGGCAGCAAGGTCAGAGGTCAGGAAAAAAGCTAGTGTCTTGTCAAGCTGCAACTTTCATGAGCATGGACTCAGAATCTCGGCTTGAGGCGAGATTTTCGCAAAACATATATCATATTTTACTAACTATAACTTTATGAACATGGTTTTCAAAATATGACTCGATCTTTGAAGCTTTTCAGGTTTTCTAACATACAGTATGTTTAGACTGGATGTCTATTAGAGAAATATCTCTATAAGCCATCCTATGACAGCGTTTCCATAGTAACAGGAGAAAAAATGGACAGGTCAGCGGGGTCAAGTAGAGAAATGAGCTGAGCTACCAAGATGCTAACAGCACATTAATCAATGCAATGAAAACAGTATAAGAACTGTATAAACCCCTCTGATGTAAATGTCAGTGCTTATCTACTGTATGCCTACGTGTATGACTCAGTGTGCACACTTTGCCTGCCTGTCCAAGTCCAACCTTATCAGAGTGCTTATAGTGAGCGTACATTTGGATGTGTGTGTATGTTTGCAAAACTCTACATGCATGTGTGCGCTTTCCAATCAGTGTGTGCATCAGCCACTGTTTCAACACCACTGGGCCTCTCCACTAAGCCAGCACAAAGGCAGATGGGAAACTTCCTGAGAGGAAAGGGGAAAAAATCTGGAGCGGCAGCAAAAGCAGCAGGATGTGTGTCTTTCCCTCCTAGTTTAAAGAGTGACAGAGTGAAAGATACAGAGACGCTGAGATATTTACAGGCTGTGGGAGAGAAAATAAAGGAGACAGCCTGAGAAAATAAAGGAATGAAGAAGAGAGATTCTCGCTGGCATGTCTTCTCCTCTCTTTTCTATCTCTTCTCTGCTTTTGAAGAATCCGCAGCTCCGCTATCTCTTTATAGTATCCTGATAAAGGGACTTGTTTTTATCCCATCATTTCCTCATCAGAGGCCAGAGCTCTGCCTATCTTAATGACTGCTCATTGGCTCCATCATTTGAGGAGTGGATTCTGGGAAGAGGGAGGCCTGCAGATCAGAGGCGAGCAGCGGCACAGCTAAATGCTCTCCGTCTCTGTTTATACTCTGCGATGATGTGTCTGATAAAGAGCTGGAGGTTTGTGGAGAAGGGGGGCATGAGGATGCTGCTCCAGAAGATATGACTTTCCTTCCTTTGTGCAAGCATGTGGACATACACTCAGTCGCAGACAAACACACAGACTTGCACAGTCTCACACATCCCAACACACTCTCTCTTTCCCTTTCTCTCATGGACACAACTACAATCACACACACACATAAATGGTCTGGCTCTGTTCCTTTACTCTCTGGCAGGAGACCCTGAGGCAGATCCAGGGGAAGAGAAGGACACAGCTCCTATTTCCTGCTCCAAACCTTCAACACTTGCCAATGAAAAGACAGTGAGTCCAGTTAGATTCAATGGTGCACAGACAGCACGGTTATCCTGAGTCTGGGACAACGAACCAGAGGGGTTGTGGATACTGCTCGCATAACATTTATCTCAAACTTAAACATGTATTATAGTAGAATTAAAAGCAATACAATGTCACCACTGGGTTCTTGAGAATGAAGTTATCCATTAATGTCTACATAATTAGGCTCCTGAGGTGAGCAGTGGCATGGTGGGGTCTCTTGAGGTTTGTTTCTTTGAAAGTGAAGTTCAAAGAGATCTTGAAGATGGGTCAGAAATGTCATTTGGTTGCTTCTTATTATTATTCTCACCTTTGAAGCTGGTACGGCTAACATGCTGTTAGAGTTGCATGTTTTACAGATACAGAAGACTCAAAGCAACGTTAGATAAGACAGATAAGTTTAATATTCAGCTTTCTGTTAGTTCTGGTTTTGTTATTCACCAACTCCTGAGAAAACGTCTGGCTCTTGAACTATGTTAACAGCCTACTCTAACTTAGTTTGTCAGTCGTTGGGTGCTGAGCAGGAAGTGTACACTGGCTTTATCAGAGTTTTTCTGCTAAAAACAGCTGTCTCCTAACATAAGCAGTAACGGTGAACCGAAACTATAAAATTATGGGCCGGAAAACAAAAACAATGAACTGAAAGAGACAAAAACACTCTGTACAGCTGGAAAGAAATGCAGAGTTGATGATAATTCTTTGTGGGTTTATCACTACAAGTGACCCTATACACATACACACTTAATCCATTGTTAATATAAAAATACCATTTATGGCAGCTTTAAATAAATAAATACGCAAGTTATACTAAGCTTCCAATTTGATTATTTTACCCCATGGTGTAACAAACTCAGGATATCCTACTGATTTCCAAAAAATGGCCTAAAGAAAGTGAAAGTGTTGAGGCTTGGACAAATATAACATGAAGTGAGCTAAGAGAGAGAAGGATGAAATGGAGAGTGTGAACTGACAAGAGTGACTAAAAATGATTAAAAAGCTTTTTCAGATCTGTGAATGATGTCTTCCACAGCGAGCTGTTGTCTGTTCCAAGTGAGCAGTGCAGTGTGAGGGGAGCTTGTGAAAAAGACTGTAAGCTGAAGAAACAGAGGGAGGCAGAAACACAGAGAGACAGGAACATGAAAAACTTGTCTCTTCCTCAGCAGAAGCCAATTAGGGCTTTGAAAAAGTGTAGAGGCCCAGTGTGAAGCTGTATTCTGATGCAGGAGCACGCCGTTTCCCTTCTCTTTCTCACTTCTGTGAGCCTGTGGCTTTTTAATCACAGCCTCACTGAACCAGTGCCTTTTCCCCTGGTCTATATTCTGATGAATCAAGGCAATTATTACAGTGTGTTCTGGTCAGTCTCCCTCTGATATTTTCCCACTGTAACAGTACACTCAGTGTTTGTCATTTCCCCCCCTAAGGAGTTGTTTAGAGTTCAGTCTCTCTGTGGGTTGTTGAATGAAAGTTTCACGGGGACTAAGCCCGCCTGTGAACTTGGACATTTACCAGGATGCAACGCTAATGGCCAGACAAGGACCTGAGCGACTTACACAGCATCCATACATGGAATGATGGAGCTGCAAGGCAAAATGAAGTCAGCACCAAATAAAGCCTCTCCCGGTCAAAAGATCTGTTATTTATACTTGGCAGCTCATTTTCAAAGCACTCATACATGGTAAACAAACTGTAAGGCACCTTGGTGGAAAAGAAACACTCGCAAGACTGTTTGCTGGAACTGCCTCTTGAGTAACTCTAAAGCTGGTGGTGTGAGGGAAAACAGATGGCTGCTGGGTAAAAGATGTGGCGGACAGAGGGAAAGCACAAAATTAATTTGGGGTGTGTCTGGAAGACTGGACAGTGAACTGAAACACTTGGCAATCCCACTGTCGTTTTGCCTGCTCCCTCTCTCAGGCCCTCTTGCCTTTTTTCCCCTCTCAAACAGCAATCCAAGTCTGAAACTCAAGGCTTCGGCCAAATGTCAAAGCAGGAATTTTCCCTCTCTTTATGCTAGTCTGGCATGTAACTGTGATTTCCCCTAGACACAAAATCCCAGGCATGGCAAAGCATAACAAAAAAGATCCGAACTGTAGAGATGCTTGGACAGAGCAGTAGAAAAAACAATACAGAGGTTCTAACATACCGTTTTTCTCTCTCATGCTCCAGCTTGACTCTTAAATCCTGTTCAGAGGAAAAATAACAACAAAGCGGAATTAAGGAATTGGAAAGTTAAAGTGATTCATGTCAGTATTTGAAATTTGGACCACTGATTAAATGAACACAACAAACTGGACAAAAAAATTTAAGTGACAAAAAGCATCCTAATGAGTCAAGTTTTGTTGTTGTTGTTGTTGACTTTTATTCTGCAATACAAACACTACATTACTCTTTAACTAGACACTAAGTTCTCCATTCACGAGATCGTTACCTAGGGAAGCAGGAATCTGGAGGAGCCTACAAGTCTGCAATGAGGTCATGGTGATAAATCTGACCTGGCATCATATCAGTGCAGGCTTCTGGTTAAAAAGTAGGGGGTTTACCCTAGCAAAGAGGAATACACAACTCTGAACGGAAACTCTCTGAGCTCCTCACTGTTTGTTTATGTCTCATCATAAACATTGTTGCTTTAAGAGGATTTGCCAATTATCATTCCACAGAGAAGAGCAAACACAAGGAAACACTTCAGACGGCAGCACAAGGTGATTGAAAGGAAGCACTTCAATTTTGAGTGTACACCACAAAACTATAAAGAAAAATGATGAGCTGCCCAAAAAATATGTCCACCTATTATTTGCTTCTGCAGTTTCTAGACTGCACTGTTGCCTTTAATTAGCCAGTAGGCATAAAATGTAAACCAATCCAATTAGGGCAAAGTGTCACCTATGCTCACAATTCATCATTATGCATGGTAGTATGGTAGTAAATACAGCACACTGTCACATTAGCACCTGTATGATCCCTGAATGAAGCTCACAATATTGTATTCTCTTACAAACTACACAATCTTTACTGGACTGCCAGCCAGCAAACTGCTAGTTCAGCAAAGAAATCTAACAGGAAGTGAAGCTTCCATGACCCTTTGTGTGTAAACTGAGAATGACATCATAGGGTAAATCATCTGTGCCTCTAGTGGATATGTTTTACTATTGAAACTGTACAAAGATACTCAACCAAATATCTACTCTTACCTCTATACAGGCCTGAAAGGTGGCTGTAAAAAAGTTTATACTGTAGTTTGCTCTACAACATAATTAGTTTATTTGTTGCCAATACATATGCTAATAATTCATTACTGGTCTCACAGTTGCTACATACAGTAATCCTATGTTACACTCCATAGATAATAGAAGTAATAACAGAACACAGTATTTTGGAAAAATATGACAATGCATCATAATCATACTAGTATTCAGCCAAGAAAACTTGCTGATGTTATCAATCAGTTAATATTGCAGCCAACTTGTAGCTTAAGTAAGTATTTAAAAGGTTTTGGAGTATTACTTTACTAGTTACTAGTACAACTGAATCCACATGTACCTGTTTGTAGAGTAAGGTTCTGTTTGTAGGCTTGTTGTGCTGAGTGTAGCAGCAGCTCAGAGCTGCCAGGTCCTTCATGATGGAGTTTAGTGCCTCTTCGTCATCTGGAGATAGAAGATACATATGAGTTATGTGCTGTCATGTCTTCAAGTATGGAAAAAGGAACTGAAACAGATACGAGTTTGTACAAGTATGTACTTGTATGTACAAACTGTATTAATGCACACATGTGGTGACCCATGTAACATTTCTCTGACATTTAGAGTTTCAAAGATGAGTAACGATAGCCTAAGAAGGTAAATCTGTTTCATGTTTTGTTATGCGGCTTGCACCTGGTGTTTCAGTAAAGTGACTACATACTGACAAGACACCAACAGTGCACAAGTCTGAATCTTTGCCAATTTTTATCTCTATTTAGTTGTGCAAATGGTGAGAAATTCTAATGCTGTTGTTTGCTCCCAACCTGTACTCTGCATACAAAAAGCCGTGGAAGAGCAAAGGCGTTTAATAATGCAGCGTGTGTATCTGTGAATGCCTGTCGTGGGGAGAAATGTGATTGTGTGTGTGCTGCCTGGCACTCACTTATAATTTTATATTGGTGAAAACATTTCAGAAACATACTGTTCATACTATTCTTTTGTCAAATATCGGTATATTCAAAATAAAAGCTTCAGCGGGCTTTAAAATTAACTGAGATTACTGACTTATGGAGAAATCAGATGCTAAACATGAGCCAGTCAAGTGCAATTCAAATTCAGAATTCTCTCCTTATATGGAAAAAGTGCCAGGACAGTAGTGTTCATTAAAACCTTGAAATTCCTTTTTTGATTCAAATATCCTCTTCTTGGTTCCCTCACTTCACACCTACCCACAACACACACTCACATACTCTTGTATGTAAAAGGGGCAATCATGCAGATGAGTATGTCATACATTACCATATCAAGAGACTTTAATAGAGCCAATTATATGAGTGTGGTGATTACAATATAAAGAACAGGTCGTTGACCTCAGCTCTTGCCTGCCTCTCAGCTGAGCTCTGGGTGCATTCATTATGAAACACACACTCACTCACACACAAGCAGCACCTGCAGGAAAGACCACATTCTTCAAAATAAAAAGAATCTCTGTGTGTGTGAAAGACCACTGGGAATTTCATTCACATAGCACGTGTGTTAGTAGCAGATGGAGCCTGAGATGCCATTTGATCTCGATCCTGCTGCTCGGCTCTTGTAGCCAGCTGTTTGCCGACAGTGGGCCAGTCCAGTGGGTTCACCCAGGGGTCACAGCACACACAGACACGCAGGACAGGACTTTTGTTTGAATATTATTTTTTCCCCATTGTGATATCTCATTTCAAGTCACCTCACGGTCACCCAAAACCTGTACTAAAAGCTGATGACTAAAACACTGGTATTTTCTACTGACAGAGAGCCACCCAAACCACATGGGTCGAGGTACATACCGGGTGTTTTAGTGACCATAATTTTTGCCTGAACTTACACAAGCCAACCACTTAGGTGCATGTCTTGGCTGACCATACCAATATAACACCAGGAGTGAAGTGAAGGATACAACTCCCCTCTCCACTGACTGGCACACTCCCTCCACTCACCGAGGAGCTAAATAAGGCAAAGCGATAAGGAAAGTTACACCCACAAAAATCTCAGCCCACAGAGCAAACAGTAGAAACAGGGTGAGGGCAAAGGAAGGACTGATATTTTTAAATGGACTAATATAAACCAGGCAACATACTGGATGATTTATTATGTCAAGCACTAAAATAACTGATAATTCGTTACAATTAGTGACAATAAAATTGATATATCCAGTCATGTCAGGAATGTGCCTAATTAGCACATTCCTCTACGTTGCAACAGGTTTATAGCTACTTGTATGACTTGTTAGATTCAGATAAGGTCAATGAGTCACTTTTGGTGTCTTCCTTCCTTGGTTTGTTTCAGAGATAAGACAGAGAATAAAAGAGGAAAGAATGAAATCACACCTACATATGTAAACAACCCACATACCTTCACAGAAAAAAATCATACAATGGAGTTTTCGTGACATAGTGATTGCATATTGTATTAAACTGAAACTCTCCCTTGGGACTCTCAGAGACCCAGCTAGTTGTACTACAAGCTGCTAGCACCAATGGATGACTAACTGCTTGACCAGGCTTGTCCTCTCTGAACAGGAAGGAACTGAGTCACTGTCTCTGTTCTGTGTACAGAGCTGGGCTAACCGCATTATTCCACATGAGGAAATTAATAGATTTTTGATTGAATCAGTCAATCTGTGGACACTCTGACCACACCAAACACTGAAAATGCCACTTAACTAATTTGCAAACAATACTCTTGTAATCAAACACAACAACTTCTGCAAACCATATTTTGCATCCATCCAGACTACCCTGTGCACTCACAGTTAAGGACACACAAAAAAAGTGACCTGCATATGTGTGTGCCTGCGTGTGTTTATGTTTTTGAGACTTGTTCTGTAACGTATGGATTACAGCAGAGAGGGGAGAGTGGCAGTGGGATGGCTGGTTGGGGCGGTGAGTGTGAGAAATGCGTGGTGGTGTACAGATCCGGCTGTGATGCTTGCCTATAAATGAAATTATTACATCACTCTGGCCTGGTAGACAGCTGCTGCCAGGTTGAGGCCAGCCAAGGCTAACCACCAGCACAGTGGAAAGCAACTAGCTCACACACTAACCACACATTCATGCCAGAATCCTCCTCACAAACCAGCTACAGAAACTTTAGGAAACCTCATGTCAACGTGACCCAGAATAGCTCATCATTTCTTCAATAACGTGGATATGTTGAGATACCTGCAGTTAATTTCCTGTACTTTTCTTGTGTCTTGGGTGAAATGTGACTAGCATAAGAAAAAGGGGAATTCCAGGAAGCTGAGCAGAGCGTGCACATTACACAATGGAGGGTGATTGCTGGAAATTTCATCATCACTCTGCATCTTTCTTATTTTCAGTCTAAACCTGCGAACTGTGAAAGTGGCAGCGAATGAAATTAAGTAGGGACTCTAGTCCAAGATCGTTTAAAATGGGGTTTTCTCTTGCAGCTTTAACTGCAGCCTGAGCAGATTGGCACAAGTTGTCCAAAGCCAGAACACTAAAAGAGTCTGAAGCTGAAGATACAGGCACATGCAAAAGCCTGTGTTGCATTGAAAGAATAGTGCTGGCTTTAAAAGACTAGTGGTGCAACTAACAAGTTAACAAAGTGTAAGGCCCAACGAGGCAGAGCCTGTGTGTGTGTGTGTGTGTGTGTAAGGCAGGCTGCCTGAATGAAGACATTGAGGGGATTTCCTGGTGCAGAGAGACACATCATGGCAAAGGCATCCGGCAGGATTAGCAGCTGGAGCCAAATGTGTCCTCACTCTGCAGCAGCAACAGCAGCACGAGCTGAGCTGTGACGCACAACATGCTCACACAAGCCTGCCCATAAGATCCAGAAACACCAACTATACTCGCCAATGAGCAGTGTAAACGCTCACATACCTTGCTGTTCGTCAAACCTGTGCCAATTAAAGAGCTATTGGGTGTAATGTTTAAATGTCTGAAGTTAATCTTTTGCTAAGAATAATGAGTGTGACGTAATGCACGTACTATGGGTGTGAGACAATAGTTGCACAATTAATGTGAGTACAAGCCCTATGCTGAAAGTTTTTTTTTTTTTTCCATTCAAAATCTGAAGGCGGTCACATTTCTTCTCAGTGTATGTGTATTTTACCACTATATGGTAATGGAAATGTAATGAGATGTTAAAGAGGACTTTGTGTACAATATATTTATGCTAAAGGAACAGTTAGACTTTGGAAAATGTGCTCATTTGCTTTTTTTCGCCAAGAGTTATTTATGGTACACACAAGTCCACGCATGAAGTGTGGAGCTACAGCAAGGAGGACATCAGCCCAGCTTAGAACAAGGAGTGAAAGCAGGGGACAAACAGCTAGTCTGGCTTTCTCCAAAGTCCAAAAATGGATCTAGAGTGCTGCTGATCTTTTCATGAAGCAATTTGAGTCAATCCGCATTTACCTTGTGAGTTCCTGTGCTGTCCGGGTCCATTTTGGAGACCGTCATCTGCAGGGGAAAAGGACAACATTGTCTTGGGTGGTATAGTAGTGGATGACAATACTTTATGTGTGTGCGTGGGTTGACTCTTTTTTGCATATCAGTAGGAGTGCATATGAGTCTTCACAGGCCCGGTATGTGAGAATATAAATACAAGTGCTCCAGTGGTATTGTGCATGAACGCTCAAGGGAGATGTGTGTGCATTTGAAGCTACCATATATGAACAAAGCAAAAAAAAAAAAAAATTTCTACAAGCAGTATAATCTGCCCATCTGGAGCCGTTAACCACCTTCTCACACTTTTCCTCTCTTGTACATGTGTAATTTTTCTGTGTACTGTTCTTGCCGGAGGAAGTGTGAAAGATGTGTATGTTTCCCACTAATCGTGTAAGTTTCTCAACATACACTATGCATTGCACAGCTGCCTGCTTTTAAATACTACTCACCCATGTTTACTGTCATCATCAGGAAGTGGGCCTGTTGAACTTGAGCACAGTGCTCAACTTCTCTCTGCAAACGAAGACTTCACCCTGAGAGTAAAAAAAAAAACAAAAACAAAAAACACAGGTTCAACATTAACATCAACAAGAACGCTACCATTTTCCTTCAGTTTGGCGTACCTAATATTTCTGTGACTGCGCAAAACAGGACGCAGGTGGTAGTTTCAACACAAAGTGTTTTTCCTCACTTTAGTGCCCCCACTTCTGTTATTTATTTAATCTTTATTTAACCAGCATGGTCTCCTGAGGTTGACGTATCCTTTTGCGAAAACTCCTGGCAAACAAATAACAGCACAACAGCCAAGATTGTTGAAGCTGATAACTCAATCCTACGAATGCTCTGATGTGTCTTTGCCACAAAGCTCTGGCAGCAGTGGATGAGTCTACTATGTGATCTGATGAAGGAGGAGCCTTGTGCCCATCAGATCCTATGGTGCAGCATGGAGGCAGGCATGGTAACCTGCCAAACTGTTTGGTTTGAGCCTTTTTATGGATTAAGTTGGTGAAGTGGTTGTTGCATCCCATCACAGAGTGATACACAAAAGTATTTTACCATAGGCAGTTTTTTGTCAATGGAACAATGGAGAAAATACAGCTTTGCAGTAAACATAACACACTTCTCATAATCCCTCTCAAACTGTTTATGTATGTTAAATAATTTTATACTGCAGGGGAATAAAATGTTGACTTGTCTTAAAAGTGATGGTCACATCCTGCTTCACACTGTGGGGAACATGTTTTGCCTTTAAATGCAAGCTAAACAAAAAGGGAACAGGAACTAAAGAAAACAGCTGCAGTACACTGTACCTATGTTGTCATATTAAAATGTGCCTTGTGGTTATGAACATGTTCGCCCATACAGCATAAATCACACAGCGATGCAAGGCCAAGAAGTAAAATACAGGAGTCATACTACTATAAAAGGTGACACTCACACACACAGATAAATATATAAAACATATTTAAAGCTATCTGTGCTTTTCTGAACAAACACTGTGGCCATAAGTGACAATTACATACTAATGGTACAAGCTAAAACATAGAAAAGTCAATAGTTGAGTCATGTCCTTTGCATAGTCATATCTATCCAAAGTTTGCTAAATGTATCTAAATCTAGCCACCACAGAGTATTGTCAGTTTACATGGGCAAAACCCCTGAGCGTCTTAAATGAAGTAAGTGTGTATTTGTGTATATTACTTTTGAACTTTCCATTTGCAAGAGGAAAAACTGACTTTTTCTTTTTAATTAATCTGATTTTGACCTGCAAAGGTTTATGATTAGGTCTGGAAGTATCAATGTCAGGACAAAAAGTGCAAATAATATAATCATTTATTAATATTTTTGACATCCCTTATCAGTTTCTGGCATTTTTTGCATAGCATGCAACTTTTATCAAGGAGGGTTACCAGGCTGTTATGGCTGAGTGAACTGAACACTAGCTGCTTGTTTCTACACAGCAACAACAGAGAATCACAGCTGCTGTTGTCAGTGGCTACAATCTCACACACTCAGTGTTTAAACAACTGACATAGGGCCAATATTTGATATTAGTTCTTAGTACAATATGTAAAATAACAGAAATATTGTATTGTGCATAACTGGCGATCACTTTGCACCAGTCTGATCATCAACATATTCTAACACAAGCTTTTTACAAAGCAGCTAAAGAGCCTCCATAGAGATTAACTGCCAAAGAAAGACGGCCCGGATCAGTTTTCTTGAAACATCACTTTTTGTTTGACTATCTCCAGTGTCCATGTTGTATGTGTTTTCAAAGCTTCCACCACTGTGTACAGTATGTCTCGTTTGCCCTAAACATTCAGCAGTCGGTCTGCAGAGACACAATGAGTTTCTCTTTGTGTCAGCCAGAAAACTCTTCATAAAAGCAATAAAGGCAGCCACAAGAGCAATTTACAGCCTGAGGGGCAGAGACACTGGGTGCCAGCAGAGTTTGAACATGGGAGCATGCGGTACACTGCTGTCAGTGGCACAAATCACAACAGCTAAATAATCGGGAAGTTAAAACTTCAATGCATAAATATGAAGCTGGAGCTAAAATCTTTTTAACCACATATGAGCATGTTGTGTGGCCAAACCCATATTAGGACATGAGTATAAAGAATTACAACCGCATACTGGAAATACAATATATTTAGTATTACAAAGAACTGACATAGAGAGTAGCAGTGGGAAGGTGTATGATATGTCACAGCAAAGCCCTGTATCTGGCTGTTCTGCTGACCACACATGAAAGAAATGCAGAACAGCCACAGGACAGGTGGTCTCCTAACACCACGCCGCCTAGTCTGTTGTTGATACATACACACAAACATGCACACTCTGAAACAGAACAGCCCTTGTCCTGTGCCAGCAAGTCACCAGATGGCCCATCTGCCTTGCCCCTCTGCCCAGCATGATGCCAGGCTAGTGGTGCCTACTGATCGCCAGCCCAATTCTCCACATATTTCTTGGCAGTCGGGCAAAGTGACATCCCTGCTTGTTGAAGATCAAATGCTAATCACTACTCACTCTTGTGTTGTTGCTCTGCTGTCACATGTCCTCCGAGAAAAAACTGTTTGTCTCTCCCCTAGATGATTTGTGACGAAAGTCATAAGACAAACATACAAATGCTGCGCACATCCAGAAGTGCTTCAAAAACTGTGAGGTACTTCCCTGTCAAAAATAGATCAGGCCAATGTTTCACTGGCACAGTGCTCTCCTTTGTCTCAGGACAGAGAAAGTTAATTAAAAAGAGGACAGCAGAGGATAAAATTTAAGACAAGCCTTGTGGGGAACTGTCTAAACCAGACAAATCAGAGCCATGCTCCTCAAACCATACACGGTAATTTTATTTTTGTTGGGCAAATTGAACAGGAAGCACAGCCAAAAATATGCAGACAAGCACGTATGTGAATGCTTGCATGCACTAACATCTTTCCAAGCAAAGAGTGCGGCTGAGGGTTTCCAAGATAAACTCCTCCCTCTTCAGACTAGAAAAGTTAAAGCCTGTGCTGCAGCTCCCTCATGGCTCGAGCAGTATGACCTCATGTCTGACATCATTCTTGTGCATTTGAAATCACCATTACAGAGGTTATAAACTCTGCAACATGACGCTTGGACTCACTGTGTTTCCAATCCCCAGACACAGCTTGTCTGCAAACATCTTTCAATGCCAAGATCCACAAAGAGAATCACAGAGAAATCAGAAGGTGGAGAGGACAAGACACTGCACTACCGTCATGGAAAGGACCAAAGCATTGGTCAATCACAGGTCACAACTGCTTCTTCTCTAGCTTTGGTTTGCAGTGGAGTGCACTTATTCGCTAAATATAAAGCTACATCCAACAGCTGCAACACCACAGATTAGCTTAGCAGACTGGAAACCAGGGAAACAGGCAGGTTGGCTCTGGCCAATGGTAACAAAATCTGCCCACCAAACCTTTGAGGTTTACTAATTAATATCTTACATCTCATTTCATTTATATATAAACCAGAGTAACAACATGTGCCATTTAATTGATGAAGTTACTGATGGGTCGATTCTTTCACCTTTGGAGAGGAGGAAGTTAACTATGTCTCAGCAGTCTAAGATGACTGGCTGTATGATAATATGACTAGCTTCATATTATCATACAGATGGTGTAAGAGTGATGACTTCATATAATATATCAAAGACCTGACATCATGGGCTGTCGTGAGCTGCACCAAAGCAGGAAGTATTAGTGATTAGTGATATTTAGGTGACTTGTTCTTTTTAAAAGGTCAGTGGTGGAAATGTCCAATGGACGTTTGAGTGTTGTGGCAACCCCACATGAGTCAGAAGACTTATGCAGGCTGATTCTGGGAAGTAAGACAATACTGTGTGTCTCAGGAAGCAGGCTGAGGGGTTTCTGGATGCATTTCTACAACATATCAAGAAGATTCCTCCATTTTTGTGTCACTAAAACCATATTTAATTTTAAATAAGTTTCCTATTTTATTCAAAGCCACTATTTGTATGTTTTTATTAAACGTCTCAATTAGACGAGCTTGATCTCTTGGCAACAATTATTTTCATTAATGTTCAACCCATACTGATTTTTTTAATTGTCAATGCAAATCTTTATAGAGCAGCTAAATGACTGCAAAGCTAAAACTTCAAGGCATAAATATAAAGCCAGAGCTAAACAAGTTTCTTTCACTTATTAGAACAGGATGTTCCACATATGAACACTTCATATGGTCAAACCAAATTTAGGACATACAAATAAAAACCTGTCTGTAAGTACAATATATTTAGAATTAATAAGAGGTGGCATTGAGTGAATAGGGATATACTATGTCTCAGCAAAGCCCTGTATCTGTGCTAGTATGGTTATTGATTAATGCTGATATGTTGTTGTTTTTGAAAATAAAATATGACCATTGGTTGAACTGAATGAATTCAAAATCATTACATACCTAAAATAGGTAATAATCCTGACATAAAAATAGGAACAAAAAACACTCACTGCTTCTTGATGCTCTGTCCTGCTCTCTCTGCTGCTGGTGTGAGTCAGTGCTGAGCAGCTCAGTTTTTAGCTCTGTAGCAAATTTGACTAAATGACTAATGCAGTTCAATTTAGAGCTAATTTTCACATTAGCATGTTCATAGCAATCAGGGATTGGTGAACAAGCTCATTGTGGGTAACCAGAGGGTGGATGAGGGATCACAGGCAACACTGATGTTACCATTATTCTAAGAGTTTACACCTGTTTAACAAGTGTTCAGATAAAATACATTTATTAGCTTTACTCACTTTTATACCGTGTACAGTAACAAGGTCTAACACACTTAAATCTCATCTTAGCTGGACTCTTGATTTCCCGCCTCTCTGTGTGGAGAGCTCTGCCTTCGCTCACAGACACATTCAGATTCGTCTGCTGTAAATTTCATTCATAAACAAGTGAAATGCTCCCTGTGCAGGCTGTACACCGTACAAGTGCCTGGAGACATTTTTAAAAAATTAATCAGACTGCTTGAGCACAAAACTTTGTCCAATGTGGAGGAGCCATTCATGATTCCCAGTTGATACCCTAACACTCTGGGGATACCCTGACTTTTCATCTAGTGATATTATCAGTATAAAAGTATGCATGCTAACACACTAAATTAGGAAAAAACAATATCTGCTAAACATTAACATTAAAGCATTGAGCATAATCCCGTACAGCTCCTAGCACGGCCATATCACATTTTGTAAAGAGTTAAAAAGGGCATTTTTTTGCTTCACAAAAAATCTAAATGACTCACTTGTTATATATTTTAACACTAGTTTCATCACTTCTATACCAATAAAATTCCAAGCGGACAATAATATCAGTAGTAGCAAATAGTTGGTTAGTTGGTACCAATCATACTTCAGGGTATTTGAACCATCCTTAGGGAAAGTCATTGATCTGTTGGCTCACAGATAAGTAGATTAGTCTGTCATTAGCAGAAGCCACAGCTCAGGATAAAAATATCCAAATGAAGGAGTGATTCTCCTGCCATCCACAATATCCACTCGCTGGATCACTACTATATTGGGGAATCCAAGCACAATCTGTAAAGTAAGCTGTCTTTTCCATTATGCAGTAACATGCTATTACAGGCACATTCATTCATTGTGTTTCTCCACCCAAAAGCAGCCATGCAGAGACAGCTCATAGACTAAACCCATTTCACAAGCCCGAATGTCAAACAGCTGTGGCAAGAAAGTGTTTCAGCTTTGCCACCAGACTGTTTATCCACGAGGAGCGTCTCAGTTCTGGGCTTTCGATACTCAAGACACTGAGTGAGTGTGACTAAAAAATCCAAAAGCAATTTATTTTCAAGAGCCCCCCTTGTCGATTTCATTTAATATCTCTGCAACAAACCACAAATGACCTCACTTCTTTATTCATGTAGTGATATTTGAATACACAAGTAACCGTACGCATCGAAAACAAAGATGGCTGACAAGATCCGGTATTTTTTGTAACTTTGTACACAAACTCTCCTCTGTGTTATTTGTATGACCTTGTCTATCTGTATGTTGTCTATCCGGCTGTTCTTGCAGCCTCAGGCTCTGCTGCCAGTGACGGCATTGTCCTTAGCGACAGACAAGCTGTGCAGACAAAGCTCAATCAGGACAACTTCCTCTAGGAGAAGGGGGAGGGTTAGAAATACTTTTACAGATAAAGAAAAGCAACCCAGACTGACTTCAGAAACAGAACAAAACAGGTTTTGATGTGGCGTTAATTTAAATTTGAACTTTGGTTGTGCTTTCCACTACGGCTGGGGTAATGCGACGGCGTAACCGATTACCTAAATATGCTGATCTGCATCGATGCATCACAATGTTTACATTCATACCAAACTAGTGTTGCTCCCATTCCCTGCTATGCTGAAGCGCTTATTCGATTGTTGGGATCAGTGCCTGAGAGCAGTCATTCCGCTTTTATATGATCACATCTTCTCCATCCCTAGGGCATGCAGATACGCCTTAACTACTTCAACGCCCTACTAACAGGACTCCCAACACGTGCAATCAAGCCTCTACAGATGATCCAAAATGCAGCAGCATGTCTCCTTTTTGATCAGCCAAAACAGTCACAAGTCACTCCATTGCTAATCTCAGGCCTAGCTCTTCAGCACAATTGTCCCACGATGGAATGAGCTACTAAAGTCTGCACACTCAGCAACCTCACTCACAATATTCAAAAGTCTGTTGAAAACAAAACTCTTCCAAAACTTCCTGTGTTCTTAAAACAATTTAAAAAACTACGTGTGAAACTTTAACTCTTCTTCTTATAGCACTTTGCCTTCAATGTTTGCTCTCAGATTGTGTATTTGCTTGTTTTCGATCCTCACATGTAAGTCGCTTTGGATAAAAAAAACATCTGCCAAATATAAAGAGCATCTGACGTGATGTGCGATTTTACAAATCGATGTATGGCTCATGCTACACTGTGGCAAACCTGACCACACGATAAGCCAAAGGAAAAGAAAAGTAGTTTATTTATGTACATATAGGCCTATAAAATAAAACAACACTGATTCCCATTAAAGTTACACAATACATCAGCATAAAGAACCTTTTGGAGATAAATAATACAAACGTCCTGCGCCCAGGGCTGCACCTGCCCCAATAATATTTATGATAAAAACTATCATAAGGTGAAAGTTTAACTTCATTCATTCGATCATTTCATGTTAAAATAAGTGCTACATGCATTTCTTTCTCTGACAAAAGTTACAGTTATTATTTCTTAGTAATTCAACCAAAAGCATTGGTCAACTGATCAAAAACAATCGTTTCAATTGAAAAATCCTTGGGTTTACTGATTAATGAAAAAAATATCTATAGATTATGTAACTGAAAATACCACATATCTCCACATATCTCAGCAGGCTCCCATGTACCATACTGAACTGCCACTGTCAGCAGTCACCTGCTTTACGTCATCCTGGGTGTGCCGCAACCAGCTCTGCACACCTGTGTTTGTGCAGTGTCAATCTTTACGCATGTAAATGTCTTTACACATGAGCTTAAACGCTGTCACACTGTTTGGAATTGTTTCCATTTTTTTCTTACCTCCAAATCTTCTAGGTAAGATGGTAGGCTTGCCAAGCCCGGAGCCTTGTAAAGAGTGCACCACTGTTGTTATACTTAATGCTAGAATTGCTAACAGATGTATACAGTGATGAAATGATGTGGACGTATGGTGCCTCTATAGCCTGTGGAAAAGCAACCTGTTTTTAGGCTGTTGGTAGAAAATGGGTAACTATGCTCCTACCAACTAATGCAAAGTATAGCTTTACATGATTTTGTCCCTGCCACTAGCTCCACGCCTCAACACGATGTCATATCAGAGGTCCACAGAGTACTCCAAGGGCTTAACAACTTGCTTTGGACAGGGAGTTGCATTTGTAAATAATGTCCAACATATGTTCTACAGCTTAAAGGAAATAAGGATGTTTGCGGCTCAGTTTGTATGTTCATACATGTAAGAACAAATAATGACAAATTAGGTTTGCAAAATACAAGATGGTAAAAAGTTAACAGCTTCTTTTCAAATTCATATTGTGTATTTTATACATAATAAAGTTCAGCTAATCTAATATGTGCTATTATGTACTAGCCAAACTAATAAGATTGGTTTCTTACACATAATGACATATTGTTTCCAGTGTACCCAGGCAACATCTAAAATAGTTCTTCAAGAGAAAAATCAGTCAGCCTCTACTGTATGAGTCACAGTAACCTTTGACTTTCAGCCCTCTGGTCAGTGGGCGTCTGGCAAGTGGTCAGGCCTCTGTGAATTCAGCAAATGGTAGCATGACTTCACACTCCTGGCTGAATAGACAATGTGAGGGAGACGAGGTCACTCTGATTAAGACGCTCAGCTTAAAAAGCCATGACATATTCTTGAGAGACAGGATATGAAAGGTGTAAAGGTGAACTGGCTTAGTGAAGGGGGTGGCTGAGAAATAGAGCCAACATGAGCGAACTTTGTGTTACACGACAAACCGTCTCCAAACTCCAACACTGACAACACAAGCCATGAGTACTATCTCAAAGCCTTTTATCACAATGAGATGCAATTTTCCTTCCAACACAACCTGTAAAGCAGAAAGTCGTCTCTTGTTTCAGACCCAATTTTTCATCATCCCATCAAAGCACAATTAGTGGCCCATCACTTCCATCTCTGGCTGGCATTTATACTGTGCGATCCAGTCCCTTTATCAGCCAAACTGATTTGTTTAGCTAGAGTCACACCAACCATATCTGTGGGCGGTTTCCACTTGACAGCTTGACTCTCACTTTAAGGCCATTTCATAGCCCTAAGGGCTGAAACACTCATCAGTCAGTTTGCTGCACAGACTCATGTAAGTGCACTTCATATTGATTTGATTTGACGAACACGATGGCTTCATTAAAATCCAATTTGGTAGATTGTCTCAGATCTGGATGAAGCTCACCAGGGTCCTCATCACTTGTACAAAACAGTGGCCCGGTGCACCTAAATACTTTGAAATGAAGGGATGAAAATAATCATGGAGCAGGAAAATGGTTGGGTGGAAGAAATGAAGCATGTGAAGAACTGAAGAGCTGAAGACTCCTTTCAAGAAAAACACTGGTTTAGTTGACCAACAGTGAATCACAGAGGTTTGGGAGATCGACGGAGAAAAAAGGACAAACAGGATGAATGGGGTTACAGGCAAAGGGTGACCGTGACTTTCCAGAACTCACTCACACCTCCAGACATACAAAACATGCCATTTCCCACTAACAAATGAGTGTAAAAGTGTTCGGCATCAGAAATAACCAGAAAATAATCAGACATTTCTTAAACTAATCATATCTTCTTACAATAAAAGATATGTAATGTCTGTAAATTTAATAAACTTGCACTGAAATCCATGTGTCTAAGTAACAGTTGCAAGAAGGCCTGTCTAGTGAGGCTGTTATCAGCAGGCATAGTGCACATACCTATGATTTGCTGTTATTAACTAAATTAATTATAACGTCCTGGCATTTCAATAACTTAAATCTGGATGAAACAGTATTAAAGCGGTGATCTTAGTAAGTGGCACCAAACAAATGGAGTAAAAACAAACATGTCTGAACTCTTACCTTGTTATCTATGTGAGTCCATGTTCTAGTAGTGGCAGCGGGATTTGTGGAGATGAACTGATTGTGGAGTGTAAGTTATCACAGAAAAACGACAGGAGGAATGGAAAAATCCCAAAAGATGCAGAGCAAATCTTCCCCAAACAGTGGGCTAAAATCCGGAAACTGCGCTCTGTGCTGAAGCGCAGAAATTACATTTACAAGCTGTATTCGGGCATTAAAACCTCGTCTTCCCCCAGTGCATAATCCAGAGCTGACGGTCGTCTTCACGGCGGAAAACAACATGCAGCGATGGATATGTTTCAGAGTAAAGTTTTTTCAGCCTCCGCTTTGCTTGTCTCCACACGCAGTGGTCAGAGGAGCCGAGTTTCTCCCTGGAGCTGCGCCTCTGATGTCATCAACAACGTGAGCTCCAGGAAGTGGTGACGCTCTCCGGTGCGTTTCCAAGGTAGCGGCGTCAAACTGCAGGGAGCACCGCCCCCCTGCGGTCCCGTGGAGAAGGTACAGCATCCACACATAGACGCAATTAATACAAGGTGTTAATTTAATGTCCCAGCGAGCCCCACGTAGATATGAGTACTCCACCACGAGTAGAAATACTTCAAATTCTGAAGCTTGAGTGTAAAAGTAGTATATGCTAAAGTACAAATGCGCAAGCAATGTCTAAGTACATTTACTCAAGTGCTGTACTTGTTTGAAGTACTGGAGTGTTTCCATTTTGTGTTCCATTTTCTTTTATTTCACTACAAATCGAAAGAACATGTTGTAATTTTACTCCAATATGTATCCATGTTTCAGCATTAGTTACTAATTACTTTTTGCAGGTATAGATTCTTATTAAAAACAATAAAATCACTGTTTGTTCCACAGTCTCTATGGAGCAACACATTTTTCCATATTTTTTTCCTTTGAATATTTGTCAAAACAATCTGGACTAGACTTCTACATTATTAAAAGCATCGAATTCAACATAGTTTACTGTTTACTTATTGTAGCAAAACTTTGAGTTTTTACATTATAGTTGAATAGAAAAATGAAACAGTACTTCTACCTGTAGAAGTACTGTACTCATTTTTACCACTTTATGTACTGACAGGTGGTTAATCCTTTGTAATGCATAAGGGAGTATCTGATAATTAAAGCTGAGATAAATGTAGTGGAGTAAAAGAAAAAATATTATGAAAATACTTCAGTAGAATACCTCAAAATTATCCTTCTTTGAGTAAATGTGCTTAGTTATTCATTATTTTTGGTTAAGATAAAATACATTTGTCCTTTTTATCACAAGTCTCAAATTCAACTTTTCCACAGCTTGGGGCATGCAGGTTTACCGAGCAGATGCTCCTAGATTTTCCAAGGCATAGAATTACAGTAAAATGTTCTATATTCTACCTCCCAGGTGCAGCTTAATAATGAAAAGTCTGTTTATAATTTAATTATGATTTGTTAATGACACTGTTTGATTGTTTGGTAATAATACACAACCATCTCTACCAATAACCTTCAGTGTTAATTAAATGTTAACATGGTTACATAACTAGCAAATTTATGAATTGAATAATGAAATTATTCATTAATGAAACTAAATAATGATTTATGACTGAGGCCTAAATAATTTTACATAACTACGTTTACCAAGTCCTTTCAAAATGAAAGCACAAAATGATGACATAGTAGCTTAGGCAGCCAATTTAAGTATTGAGCTCTCTGCTCATAACTGGTTAATTACAATTCGTTAAGAACAGTGTTTCACTTTTTGGTGGGCACACCTACAGCTGCCACTCTTTTCAAAATAAAAGCATTAAATGATGACTTGGTAATTTAAATAACAAATTTAACTATTGCGGCATCTTATATACCTATATACTCAACTTGACCTTTATCACATTTTTTAACTGTGTCAGTGTTGACCTCTTGTCAACTTGTTGTCTTTGTCAGCTTTTTTTTAATCACCTTTTCACCTTTTTCTTCTTTGTCAGCTTTTCTTTTATTGTTCTACTGTTGGGCAAGAAATTGAAATAATCGCTCAACAGCATGTAAGTGATCAGCATCTTTTCCTCAGCATCACAGCTGAGTATTTAACTAATATCCAATACTGCACATAAGGCAAGCAGAATAACCTGAAGTCTGTGTAATCTGCTGCATAATCAGAATAAATCTAGAAGGCTTAATGGAGTTCAGATAATTTTATATTCATCCTTTACAAAAGAGTCAGACTCATTTATTTATTCACCTGCTCTTTGTGGTCAAGTTTCAGTAGCCTTTTTATGAACAGAACAATATGTCCAAACAGTATATATTCAAACAGCATTCATACCAGGGGTAGAACAGTAAGCCCCTGTTCAGCATATAAAAGCAATAAATAGACAATGAAAAATGTAGTTATATGCAGATGCATTTATTAGTATACTTGTAAACAACTGTAGCTTGTCCGGATGGCGCTTAGGAGACTGTACACAGCTGACAGCTTAGTTAAAGCATGGTTGCTTTTGTCATTTCACAGTTTTTAGTGTTACCAGTTGAGGTACTGGTTCACCGATCTGGCTGATCTGGAGCACCAGTGTAGTAAAGAGTGCACGCAGTAAATGTGTAAACAAAAGTGGTCATCCCAGGGACAGAAACATACATATTAAGTCTTGTATTTTTTTTGTAATAATATAAAATGCATCTTTTTAGGCAATGTTAGCATGTTTTATAGCTACTTGTGACAGTGTTGTATAAATAATTTATTGAATGTTTATTTATTGCTCATAAATACAGAAAATAAACAAAAAATATGAAACATTCAATACAGATGTGTAAACAATATACATTTGCATTTTTGTTTGAACACATTTTGTATCCACCCAGTCACGGCCAGCATAGCTGTATTCTCTCTAGTTCATCATCTGTGCCTCACGCAGTGTTGAGCAGCCCTCATTAGTACAGTCACGTTTTTGACTGCTCTGCCTTGATCCCACTGGACTTCTGTAGAAACTGTGCCTGTGTACAGTCAACAGACAGTAGCTCTTCTTGGCTACAGGCTAAGGAAGAAGCTAAATAGCATAGTAATAACTCTGTCCTCACAAAATGAAAACTATTAAACAACAGTTCTTCCCTTTGCACAGTTTTCAGGAACCATTAGGTACATTGACCTTGCCCGTGGCCAGTGAGTGAGATGGATACTTGGTTTTCTCTGTAAGACACCAGCAACATCTCTAAACATCCTTAACAGTTGGACACTGAGTCATTATTTTGCTGCCAGCATGACGAGAATGTTGTGTTCAGTAAGGATGCATGTCAATGTGAGCTCCAGACTAATGGACAATGACAACAAAACAGACCAAACAAATAAAGCACTACATTGTCAGTTAGTTGAATGCAGTGTCTACTGTCTAAAAGCTGAACCTTTGTTTTGCAAGCTAGAAAATGGGCACAACACAATGGGCACTAAAAATACAACCTTGTACAGTCCTGTATCTTCTGTCATGCATATTAGACCAGACTATAAGAATAACAAATGCTGTACTTACGTTGGCCCTATCACTACACAGAGTAGTTGCACACATTACTGGGTTATTGTGATCAGACATGTCCTTGTTTTGTGTAAGATTGTTTGAGTGTAATGAATATTAATTGGACACTTGCATCACTCTGAGGTTTGTAGTGCTGGTAGAAGTCTTTACAAGCTGGTAACATGTGTGCACATGTTTGCATATTTGTTTTTATCCTTATCTCTTTGAGTCTTTTGGAAAAATCAATTTTCCCTTGAGAGTGGACTTAGGCTGTGACTTGTTGGAAATGAAACATTTGGCAGTAAGGGGAGCTCCACAGGAATCCTAAAAATACTTGGGAAGTGATTTATTGTTGTTGTTGTGTGTTTTGTGTTTTTTTTTTTTTTTTCAGACTAGGCAAAAAATGGTGGAAACATTCCTCTGGATCATCCTCTTAAGTGACAGCTCTGACACAGAGGCTGAACAGTTATGACTGCTGTTTATTTCTAGAAAAATACAAGGATCATTTAATAAAACCACAATAGAATAAAAACATATTGTATCAGTGGTCAAACAGGAATCACTAGTATCCATCTGATGTGATTTTCTGTTCTGATAATTGTCTCTACATGATATGAACAAATTGCTTATTTGCACTGGATGCACTGGAAAACCAAAACAAAATAATTAAATTTTAACAAACATTTGATGGAAAATTGTAAATACTATTAACTTTGCAGAGATTGCAGTTTTGATTAACTCATATACTCACTGGCCACTGGGCTAGCCCTAATGTACTTTAGATGGTAAGTACCTAATATCAGCACATGTATACTCTATCTGTATAAATCTCTAATTAACTTGTAAACAAATAGGATTGGAGTTACAGTACACAGTGACTGTATATATATATATATATATACATCGAAACAAAGTGCTTCTACAAGAGGGATACTAGAGAAAATACTCTAGTACTATTACACATGACAATCAGAAAGTTGTTGTATGCCTTTATTCTCATTAATTCTTCTTTTAGTATGTGTGACTATGACATTGTAGCAACATCTAGTTAGATATGTACGCTTCGTCAAACGATCCTGTTCCCTGGAGGTGCAGAGTGAGAGGGGTCTTCTGTAGGGGAGACTGGATCAGGACGATGGCCCTGAACTCTCTGTCCTCACTAAAACAGATAATATAGTGTAGATATGTGAAACTTATTTTTCAAAACATGTTTTGAACATGGCAGCAAAATCTTTTTATTTTAACCTTTTATCATAAACCCTGCTTAAACTTTGTGGTGTGTGGTTCGGTACCTGGGAGTGAATGTGACCTGTAGACACTGGCTGCAGCTGCTGACATTCAGCTCCTTGAACCTGAGAAGTCCTGAGTCTGGAGTCACTCTGAACACATGGGAGTCCCCTTCATCTGACTCTATGTCGAGGACAAAGTGAAACACACACATGCAATAGGTCAATGTGACCAATTCATTTCTATAGTACTATGCCCATGTTTTTCTGGTGTGACATTATAGTCAGTGTTAAAAACTCTACAAATACAATCATTCCTGTATCAGAGAAGCACTTTTTTGTATCTCAATAGATTTGGAAAAACACCTAGACTGGTTATAATAAAGACAAAGAGGTACTGCTACAAAAAATAATGAGATGACTGGCATTAAGAGGTAGGGTAGGTGTAAATAAAAAAAGCTGTGGATAAGTTAAACACTTAAAAAATCCAGAGCCTATTTAAGAGCACCAACCTGGGCAGCAGGAAAATACATAAAATGATTCAGCAGTTACCTATATTACATTTCCAGTATGTGTGGGCCCCATGACTGTAGAGGTTTACTTCTACTGTCTGAGTCTTCCCAACGTAGCAGAACCCAAAGCTAATGCTGTCACTGGACAGACGCAGCGTAACAAGATCCAGATAGGCACGGAGAGGCACTGTCTGCACAGAGCAGAGAAGAAATAAAATACATTTGAGTCTCAAACTTTCTCCTGGTTTTACTCACATTTGAGATTCACTACAGTCTCTCACCTGCAGGCTGTTATTGCTGTAATGAATCAGGAGCTTTTGCTGAAACCTCAGCTTCCTGAGCCCGCTTGCGCTGGGGATCAACGTCACTCCAAGAGGAACTTCCTGATCTGTCTGTTCCACATGGTCCAAAAGAGACAGGGAGCAGTTGAAGGCCACTTTCACCTGACATTAACAGAGTCAAGTACAACTTAGTACAAGAAAACAGAACTTCATAGAGATAAAAACCTTTAGTAGTTTCACGTAGCTGTTTATTTTCCTCTCCTTATCACACCTTCATGCTGTGGCGTGGTTGTAGCACCAGAGAATGACTGTCACCAGTAGGCGGGTTGCTGGAAGTGCTGGTGTGGGCTCGAGGCTGAGGCTTGAGAACTACAAAAGGAGGCTGAGTCCCCAGCCTGAAGTGTAAGGGCATCTCAGAGGTATTGTTCAGCTGAAGAGTCTGTGTGACGTCAAACTCTTGCGCTGCCACCTGTAGATTAGAGGTCATGACTCATCATCTGTACACCTTTGGTGCCAGTTTAATTAGTGGTGTACATTTCTTAGACCAACCTCCTTCACTGATTGTGCCCTCAGTAAATCTCCAGATGATGCATGAAATTCCAGCACCCCGTCGTCCTCCTCCATTTGCACAAATAGCCTGCAGCGACAGGGAGCCAAGATATTCAACTCAATCAGACCACCTCTGAGATGCTTTTGCCTTACTCAGCTGATTTTAATTTAGGAAACATAAATTGAGTTGAATGCATCTGGGGTTTGGGGGACATAAATAGTATGATTGTAACTGCTTACACTGCAGGTTTAACGGCTGCTAGTAGATCCACTCTGACAGGCTGCAAATCCAAACCCTGAGCTCTTTCAACTTTACCCGGGACGCATGCAGCTGACTGTAAAAGCAACAAAACACTTAGGCTGCATCAGTGTTTCCACTGTTTACATTTTACTTGGTTTAATATTAAAATATTGTCTATTCATTTAGCATATTACCTCAGAATCAAGACTCAAGAAACCTAGAGCCAACCCCACACATCTGGACTCACAAGCTGACCCAGAGAGTGTCAATGGAGTGAAAGATACATGTATTGTGCCACTGCTCTTTGCTGGGATAACCTTGAAATACACATCAGGAAAAAATCAGTAATTCAGATTTTTTAAAATGCTACAAAAAATGCATATATAAAGTCTTATCAACATACAATCTGCAGAGGTGTGATGCAGTATGGGTAATCAGAGAGGTTGCCCACATGAGGTCGAATGTGGACAGAGAGGAGTTTTTTCTTTGCAGCGAAGGGATAAACAGAGGCTTGGTCTTGCTCATAAGCATCAGCAGGTTTATATTCCTCATCTTCTCCACACTGAAATCAATAGGAGAATGTCTCAGCAAGTGACAGAATAAATCATGCATTTCTGTGGTCCTGCCGTTAGCCATAAGAAGATCCCTGAGGGTTTATCATAAAAGTCATCAAAGCTACAGTACGGTATGCTTGGTATTGTGGTGTTAAACTCACAGTTGTGTTTTGGAGGACGGCACTCATTCCCTCAGAGACTGGGATCTGATTTCTTTCCCAAGCTGTTTGAGGTGCTGAGTTGAGCAGTGCTCCATTAGCATCTTTGACTGGGAAGGCGTGTCCATATGCCATCACAACATCCACTAGCTTGTGGTCATTTTGATCTACGTTATATGTCTCCCAGTCCATACGAATATCTAACAGTGAATCATAGAAAATACTTTAATTGCTTATACACAGTGACAAATAGCAAAAGTCATCATACATGCCAGAGGGGGAACAATAATATACTGACAACATGGCTTATGACCTTCCACTATTAGTCTTGGGTTGAACTCTTCTTCTAGTTGTACTTTTTCCAACAAATTGGGAAAATAATTACAGAACAGTCTTTTTAACAAATGTAATGTAAATAGTGTTATTATTTTTTGCTGTGTTTCTTTACTAAACATTTAAGAATAATGCAGGGTTCCCCCCTGGCTGGGATTTTTTTAAGATTACTCTTACCAAACATGGTAGGATTGTTAATGCGAACAGAACGAGACACGGTGTCACCTCCGGATACATGCGTGCCAAACCTAATGATATAATCAACAAAGATATTAGATAATGCTAAAATAATGTAATGCCATCATCAAAAATGTAAACTGTTAATGGTACAGACTGTATGATTGGTCCCTGGTTCTGGTCATCTGGCTGTGGGCCCATCATCTGAAAGTAGAGCGGACAGCCTTTCACTGTCATCTGCATGGGGATGAGTGTAGGCTCAAGGTCCCCCACCTGCACAAAATAAGATTTCAAGGGCACTTAGTATTTACTTTCTTTCTTGTTATCTTGCAGTGCAAAGTAAATTTGCCTCCTGAAATATTTGTTAGTTCTCATTACAAAGAATAATACTTTGCATATGAGATGATCTCTGTATTCCCCCCACATCTCGGTGTAGGCAGTCACATCCATAATCTGTGTCTCAAATGGTCCCAGCATTCCCGTGCTTGGCAGGACAACGAAGGCTGCGCCTTTTCCATGAGCCAGCAGGCTGTTCACAAACTCTGTAAATGGATACAGGTCTCCAAAATCAGACTCCACCATAGTAGACTGTTTCATATTAAAAGTGTACTCACTAATAAAAACATACCCTCATGTGCTTTTTCTTCCACTTTCTTAGCTTGAACTGAGTGAAGCGGCTTCTTGACATATGTGAACCTACGACGGCCATCATAGATCATGTCAAATAAGCAGCACAGTAAAGCAAATCTTTGATGTGTTACTTATGTTAATGAGCAAGCTGCTTTACCTATCATCTGCATTGTTATTTGGTTTTAAAGGATGGCAGGTGAAATACTCAGCTTCTATATTGAAAGAAGCTGGGATAGCAGTTTGATTGGTTATCAGTAACTGTTTAGTCACAGCTCTCTTCAAAACAACATCTCCAAAGTTGAGCACCGGCGTTGCAGGGTGCTCCTCATCTGGTGCTGAGCTACAAGCAAAGAACAGCAATATTTGAGTATTTATATGTCAGTCATATGGGACAGTAGTTAACTAAAAAATCTATGATAAAGGATGGAGCTGATTAGCTATTAGGTGTTTACATTAACTCAAAGTAATTACCAGTCACCAGGCAGCGAGTACAACACACTAAGTTTCTTGGATTTGGGAGCCAAAATGCCAAGAACAATAGGAGAGTCCATCCCCTGGATCTCACATAGTGCAGCCACTTCAGTCACTTCCATCTTGACAGAAAGGCAAACAATTAAGCAAGGATTGAGCGGGGATTAAGCATGAGATATCAAATAACGTCACATGATACATAGGTTGAGTTTATTTAGTGGTAAATTCTGTAGGTTTCAGGTGTTTTAACAACTTCTACTGTAGACTGGTACTTACATCTGTGTGAGAGGTAAAACTGACTGTGACCTCTATGCTGGCATTAGGTCCCAAAGTGCCAGAAGACGGGTCAAAACTGGCTGTACACAGTGAAGCCTGTTTACCCTGTAGCTGAGTCTAGTGGGGAAAAAAACAGTAATAACTGTGTTAAAAGGCATTCTGATTTAGTGTAATTTAGAAGAAGTTATTATCACACTGATAATGCAACATTCATTGTCCTCACAGTAAATAAGGTGGGGAATTAATTGTAAAGTTGTGCTGCATACCATCCATCTGAAGTGTGAAGGTAGCAAAGTCTGGTTGAAAAGAGTGACAGTTCCCTTGGCAGGAACTCCAACGTAGAGATCACAAAGTAGCATCTGACAGTTTAGCAGACACACCTGAGGAGACTGAACATCTGCTCGTACTGACAAGTGACTGCAAAAGACATGTAGTACAGCATGTGTCAATGGGTAGCAGCAATAATGTCTTTGTAATATGGTTGTCAAAAGCTGGTCCGCCTGCACTACTTCTTCCAGCTGAATTAACTGATGTTTTATGTAAGAAAAAATCTCAAAAAACTGTACTGTTGTGTGTCCTTACCATCCTGTTCCATTCTCTACTGTCAGCTCCAGCTCTGTTTCACATTGCTGGCAGAAACTTGGCCTAAAGATCACATCCACACTGCAAGAGGCCAAGGGGAGAAGCACACCTCTGCATGGCTCGACTAATATCTAAGCACCAATACAGAGGCCGACAATATAACAGTAAATATTAAAAAAGGAATACTAACATGCTGTAGTATGTTTCCTTATTATAGGTCCTGTTTTCTGCCACATTAGTCATGTACCTGTGTTTCTTCATGGTCCTGCTGACCGTTCAGCCTTTCCACTATTGTCCAGGAGGCTTCCAGCTGGGTGGTGTTGGTGAGGAGCAGTTTGGTTTGGCTCTGCTCCCCAAGCCTCATGAGCCCGAAGTCCACGCTGGGCACACTGACGGTCACTATGGGACCCTATCCAAAACCAAATGATGACCATAACAAGGTCACTGCTCACAAACAAACTCTGTTTAAATTATGTCAAGAAAGACAAGAAACTATTACTGTGCAAATTAACTAGCATCTGTCATGTTACGGTGTTAAAATGTATTTCTTCTTACCTTGAAGGACACTTCTACAGCCAACGCGACAGGCTCATGGTGATGCTCTATGTGGCAAACCAGATTGGTCACAACTCTTTCTGGTTTTCCCCCGGTCAATATTAGGTCAAAATCAAAGCCCTCATTCACATCTAGACACACAGACATCAAATACAAATCAATACAAAACAAATATGAGATGCAGTTTACAATTTACATGTACACATTCATTGAAAGGGATCATTTTATTTATATTAGAGTGTGTGTCTCACACCTATCCTGCCAGTAGATGGCTGTACTTCCATTTTGTGGCTGCTGCTGATCATCCTTTCCCACTGGAAAAAGATGGAGGCCTTGCTGTGGTTCCACATCTAAAATACATGATACAGAGAAAATAACATTGATAAATGTAATACTGGCACACAATAACTTGATTAAAATTTTATTTCTGACAGCGACTCAAATAACCTTGAACTGCCTGCGGGTGGTTGTGCAAATAAAAATCTCTCCGGGGATTGCAATAGCATAGGGCTCTAGCAGGACCTGGTACGGCTCTGTTGACCCCTTAACCTCTATCTCCATGACAATGACATCGCTCACCTTGGAGCCTGTGCGCACGGGATGAAGAACACTAGATTTCCCACAGAGACACACAGAGAGATACAATCCAACACTTCGTTAGATGACAATTGAACTTGTGTTTAGTAAACTTTTGTGAAATTGTTGTGTTTTTTATGTGCTGACCTTGAGTTGTTACTTGTATGTATTACTTACAGTACACAGACCTCCCCTACTGCAAATACAAAGAACTTTACCTGTTTTCACTGGGTTGTGGTGGTAGCTGTGGGACGTCCCTCAGGACTAAGTGACAGACGCTGTGGTAGTCTTTTAACTGAAGAAAATATTGGAATAGCATATGAACAAAATTAGCTTTTAAAGTAGCCTTTAAACTGAATCTTCAAAATAAGAGCATTCTTTAAACATACTGTAACTATAGATATAATTTTTAACAAATGTTTTGTTGTTTTCTGTCATGGTTTAGTACACTTCATCTTCTTTCTACCTCTTTAGGACAGAAGGTAAACAGGAACTCATGGTCCTGGCAGGGGGCTAGAAGCCCTGTTGGAGGGCTAACATGAAAAACATCATCTGTGGCCAAATGGAACTGGATATGGGAGGGCTCTGGGGTTTCCCCTGGAAGTAGGGTGTGCAGGTTGGGCTTCATTATCTGCCAGTGGAAAGGCAGCTCCAGGTGACTTTACCCCAAGAAACAGAAAAAGAGATACGCAATGTGATTGTTAATGTTCCCTGAAGTGGAATACGTTTTCTTCTTCAGAGCAGAAACTCAGAGGGTCCTGTAGTAAATCAGTGTTTAGTTTATTATTCAAGGACACATCATGTGATTGTGAATGCTGCCAACACTGAAATCCAATTACTCCAGTTTTAGAAACAACACATGACAGTATGAGTTGCAGAAAGGCAAAAATATTTTGCCATTCACTATACTATTTCGGCATTCAGCTTTGTAGCAATAATAAATGTAGGTGAGAAGCTTACACATTGTTTCTAATGATGATTTTTTTCTGTTGGACAGAGTGGGGGTTGCAAGGACTGAAACGGACAAAGTGCTCAGCAGTGAGGTCATGCACTTCGCCAACTACAGGAGGCTCCCTTTCTCCAGAAACAGACACAAGCTCAAGAGCAATCTGTTGGCCCTCACCTGGAAAACACACATTTAATCTTATAGCAGATGAACTTTGAAGCATTATTTATTTGGGAACAAGGCTAAAATTCACCTTCAGTGGAAATGTCTTTCACTTGGCAGTTGTCACAGACAACAGTGAAAACCTGACAGCTCTTTTCAGCGGTAGTGGGAAAGAAAACCACCTGCAAACACACATAAAATCCTGTGCAAGTCTGAAATACACAGAGGACTACTTTCAAGGGTCACTTGTGCTTCAACTAGAATTAACACATTGCAGTTGTACGACTAAGCCGACGGGTGAATTAGTAGTTTACATGTATGTCTTTCCAGACTTATTCAGACATATTCTAAGTCTATCCATGTCCATGCAAGAGAGAGCTTTGAAAAGAATGAGACATACATTCAATCACACTGAAAGGAAAAGATAATGGAAAGATCATCTGTTCATCTTTGAGGTCAAGTGGTCATTTTTTACAAATTTGAAGAAACTCCCTCAAGATATCACATTCACAAGAACAGGACACAGACAGGCACAAAAACTGGGACGTATACTGAGAAAGCTTTCATCATCATTCTAACTGTTCCCATTGTATTTTAAAAATATATAACATCTTAGGGGATAGAGTCAAACAATAAAATGTTTATAACTACATATAGCATTACAGTTGATCCTAAATTTAGATTTTGTCTCACAACTGACTCACCTCCACTACAGTGGCCTCTCCTGGCTGCAGCACAAAAAGAGACGGACTGACTGCAAAGGGTGGCTGCTCAGAAAAGTAAGTTCTGGCTGCAGCCTATCCAAAGAAAAAAGACAGAGAACCTGTTAAACACATGAATGTTCCTCTTGTTTGCAATAAATGTTACTAATACAGTTAAAGAGTTACAGATAACGTGCTAATTAGATTTTTACCCTGAGGTTCGAGGCTGGCCACTGATTTTTGGGGATAATGCAGAAGGTCCCAGGGCTGAGGCCAACATTTTGGCACAGGAACTCAACAAACTTTACTCCTCCAATCAGACAGTAACCACAGTCCAGAACTCTTGGTACTGTACAATAATTATTGGAAACATATTAACAATGCCTTTATGCCTAATATAATACACTGATGAGTATAGTACCAACAACATAATATTATAATGAGTCTCACAGGTGAGTACTGGCGGGGGCCGTGTGGCTGCAATGGGTACCACAAACAGGTGCTCAGCCTGAGTCTCTACCACTATGAAGTCCTCATAATCTGCCAAGGAGTCTGGAGCGAAGCGCACCGTGTATTTACAACTCATACCAGGGGCTACAACACCACCCTCACCAGGAAATCTTCCTGTCAAAAAATGAGCACATTAGTAAGCCTGAATAACTCTTTATTCAACTGTGTGCGATTAGCCTTCCAGAAAGTGCTTTATCCAGCAGACTGTGCTTATAGTGCAGCAACACTGGAATTCAAAAAGCCACCAAGTGCACTCTAGGGATGTAGGACTTTATTTGACAAAACTGTTATATATTATTTTTTGATACAGTCAATTGACAGTTGATGACAAATCACTGTCACCACTGGAGTATGTCTAATATCAGAAGAAAATTAAGAGCTCACCCAGGCCAATAGAGAAGTAAGGAGTGGTAGGAGGTATGACTCGAACATGTCGACTTGAAGAAGTCAAGTTTTTCAGCTCCAGTGACATCTAGGACAGGACAGGACATGTTACTGTGAATCATTTCATTAGAAAACAAGCAGAACAATAGCGTGGCCTTTTTGAAATATTCATATTGACTGTGATATATATATATATATATATATATA
>OMLM01008013.1:75008-117880 GCA_900302695.1 Helostoma temminkii
ATTACATTAGATACATCAGAAGTCTATGATAATTCTTTAATCAAAAGATTTTTGTGTATCAAATATGATACCATTGGCCTTATAGGGTTAAGCGGATGATTTTCAGACACAGCACCAAGAACTTCATCAGACTGGTACAATAATCCCTTTGTGTGCAATTTCATCTGGTATTCAAGAAATGCCTGCGTGACATTGTTGACAGGACTTGAACATTGTGGTCAGTCTCTGAAGATGAAATTCTCTGAAACTGGTCCAAAGTCACAACCCTAAACGCCTCTGCAGTTGACTGTTTTGCTGGGGATAACATGCAAGCGTAGATTAAACAAACACTCCCTTTCTGCTGAGTGCTTTTGAGGTATTTGGTTCTCCCACAAGTCAGCTGAGTGTACACCGCCCAGTTTTGAGTGTATTTCACCACAGTCTCCCCTCACTGTTGTGTTTTTCTCTTTAAGTAATCTGATATTTAGATTCATTCTGCCACTACATAGTCTCCAGTTCTCACAGGAACAATGTCAGTTCTTGGTTTGATTCTCACCTCAGGATGTAAAGAGTAGAAATGCTGTGGTTGTAGATCAGCTACATCAAGTAGCCAAGCCAGAAGTCTTTGGTGTTTTGTTAGAAGGGCGGTGTTACAGTAGGCCAACATATTGTCTTTGAAAGAACAAGATATTTTTAGCCTTGGAAGTGCACAGGCTAGATTGCATTGAACTGTTATAAAGTGTACCGATCCAATCTCCATGGAGTGTGTTTGTATTGCCAAAGAATTTAAGTATTCAGACAACAACAAAATCTCTTAGTCAGTCTCATGAGGCTCTTGAGCTTTAAAACTGCTTAAACAAAATTGAATAGTTTCTGCTGTTGGTAAACAAGATTCTTGATCCACCAAGTGTTATGTAACATTTGGTAGCTGATTGTTGAAAATTGAATATCTTGTGGAAGCTCATATATCCCCACAAAGTGGAAAAAAGAGATTGTTTATTCTTTTTACAAGCACACAAAACACATTTTGCACCTGTCTTCATACTTTATGGTGTGATGTCTTATTGCTAAAAATGTAAAGCTACAACTGTCAATATTTTTATATAAACAGTGGATCAAATAACAATGTGCCATGTGAAAGAGGACACTTGACACATCTAACTCTGCAGATCCCTAGATCTACTGCCTTTTTTTGTCATCCTTTAGCTCTTTGTTTTTGGTTTTGATCTCATGATTTTAGTGTGTGTTTTGGTTTAGTCTTATTGCCCTTATATGCTTATATCCATCAGCATGCAGTTGTTTCTATTAATAAATGTCTCATAAATGCACTGTATGACGTCCAGAATGAAATGGTGGACAATTTTAGAGGATAGGTAACAAATTTGTGCAATTAGAAGCTGGGCTGATATTTCCATTAGGAAACCAAAGGTATGTGAATATTGAACTAATATTTGTCAGATTGCCTTAAGCATGACTCTAAATGAGTGATAATGTTGCACTGTTGCTTGTAAATGTGCAAATAGCAGTTTGCTAACACTTGCATGATATCACGTCCATATTGAGCCTGTTCCACTGTCCTCACTTATTGCTGCTTTAAGATACCATCCTTCAAACATACAGTGCACTAAAAGGCAGTTATTTGTTTTTATCAGTTGTTTTCTTGCTCACTGTGAGTGAATTTCAGAGAAAAAAAAACATAACCTTCCTGTTGATAAGATTTCGGACACCCTTGTTATCATGTCCTTTGGGGTTGTGCTTTAAGGTGCCAACGGTGAAAACCAACTACTTCATTGCTGTTCTAACTGTCACAGTCTAAATCCACAATAGTTATCACCGCCAATAGCAGGATTCAATAGAAAAGGCATGTGAAGCCTTGATACAATAAATGTATGGTAGAAGTAGGCATTCAGATTAAAAATGAAATGGCAGAAAAGTTATAGAACTTCCTCGACATCTGTGGACTGTTCTAAATGACAATATATAAGCTTGTTTTAAACAAAAGTCTTTTCTTTTTTTTTGGCATCCCTATATATATTGTCTGTTTGTAGGTTATTTTTAAATACTCATTTATCATGACATTTTTGGTACAGATACTGTAAATGATAAACTGGTTTGACTTTGTATTCCTGACTTTCATTTCAATATTGGGAAACTTGATTCCAAATCCTCAGGGCATGTTAATGTCAATGTCAGTAAATATAACCTGAAATGAAAAGGATTACAAGAAGTCAGTACAATACTATGAAGTGTTTACACTTGTTTATACTTCTCTATAAGTGCTCTCTAGTTTTTTGAGGACTTGCATCTGCTAACTCTAGCTGGTACCAAATCAACCCTTGGCAACACTCCCAGGGCCAACATTTTTAACAAACTCTTTCCACACTTCAGACTCCATTAATGACATTGAGTCAGTGCGTACGGGCCGTCAGTCTGAAGGGCTTACGAAGTACACAAAACCCAGTGATGAAGATCGTTGCTTCTCCATAATCTTCAATGACTCCAAGAAAAATCTGGACCTCATGGCAGCCACTCCAGAGGAGGCGAAACAGTGGGTCGACAGCCTGGAGAAGGTCATCAGCAACATGCGCAACCTCAACCACCAGCAGAAGAGTGAGCAGTATCCTTAACAAATGATTTGACAGGGAAATATTTGACAGATGTTTATCTCGCAAACTGTTTTTGCAGTATCTTTTTGCAGAATTGTTGTTTTGCTCTTTATTAGTTAAAAGATGTAAAATGCAAAATTCTTACATCTAAACACCAGCTGGATCATCAGCTGCATGCGGAAAGCAGACAAGAATAGAGACAACCAGATGTCCCTGAAGGAGGTGAAGCACTTTCTGAGACAGATTAATGTCGAAGTTAATGATGCTTATGCAGAGGAAATTTTTAAGGTATGCCTCTCGCACAAAATTTCCTTTTATTTTTTCACCTCTTATGGGTCATCATACTTAAAATCTGCTTCTAATATGGTTGATTGATTGTCTCATAATGTTTTATTTTGCATAGAAATCTGATGAGTCCAAATCAGGGACGCTGGAAGGTTCAGAGATTATGATCTTCTACAACCTACTAACACAGCGGGAAGAGATAGATGTGATTTATGGGAAGTACACTAAAACGGAAGAGCACATGAGCGTTGCAGACCTGTTGAGCTTCCTACAGAATGAGCAGAGGGAGGCAGTGACCATTGATTACGCTCAAAGACTGATTGAAAAATATGAGGTGGATCCGACAGGTAGGGACAAATGAGAAACACTCAACTTTGACTTCTATGTGTAGTTTAAATTGCACATAATTGCACATGTCTGTTTATCCTCTGTCCAACAGCAAAACAGAACAACCAGATGACCAAAGATGGATTCCTGATGTATCTGCTCCAGGACGAAGGCAGCATCCTCAACCCAGCTCACAAACCCTTGTATCAGGACATGAACCAGCCTCTCAACCATTACTACATCTCCTCCTCACACAACACATATCTGATGGAGGACCAACTCAAGGGGCCCAGCAGCACAGAGGCCTACATAAAGTAACTAGATAAACAATCACTATTTGTCGATCGTTTGATTGGCCGGCTGATTAAATAGGCTGATTTTTGACATTTGTAATCAATCAGCATTGGCTAATTTATGCTCTCATGCTGGGTAATTAATATAAAAATGTCTCCAGAAACATCTGCAGCCTATGCTGGAAACATCACATGTGCATAAGAGACTGAAAACAATTTTGTATGAATGTGTTAAATAATTTGGGTGACCCAGAGCGAGTGACTCACTGGGATGTATTTTATTAGCACTGAGCAGTGAGTGAGTTGTGTCCGCACCTTTACAGAGAGCAGAGAGCAGGCAGGAGAACAGAGGGACCACAAGTCATGTGATGGTTTACTACTTTGTGTAGCAGGAACTATGATGCAGGAACCAAAAGTGCCAGTGTAAAAACAACAATATTCATTAAACCTTTGTGTCATTGCAGAGCACTGATAAAGAGCTGTCGCTGTGTGGAACTGGACTGTTGGGATGGGGTTAACGGAGAGCCTGTTGTTTACCACGGCCACACACTGACATCCAAAGTGCTCTTTAAAGATGTCATCCTAGCCATCAAAAGCCACGCCTTTAAAGTACATGGAATCATACATGTCCTGTGTGACAGGCTGATAATTTGCATTTAGCTTCTGTTTGTTCTAATTTATACAATTATGAAGAGAGTCCGAACCTTACATTCACTGAATAACTGTGTGTTTTGCAGACATCCAACTATCCAGTGATCCTGTCCCTGGAGAATCACTGCACCCTGGAGCAACAGAAGCTCATGGCCAATCACTTGATCTCTATCCTGGGTGATGCTTTGTTAACAAAGCCTCTGGGCAAAACTATGCCCACCACCTTACCATCACCTGAGGTGATGCTTAGCTCTGCTCAATGAATTATAATGTAACACATTCAATGTTAATAGACCAAAGCAAGTTCTTAGGTTTGCTTGAGTTGGCTTGGTTTATTTGCCAATTGAAGCATTTGATTAGATCATACATTGCTTCAAATTCTCAGTCTCAGTAATGATGAGTGATGAGAACAAATTGTTTGATAAGAAAGGTTGTTAGCAAACAGGATATGAACAGGGGCTCACATTCATCACTTCAGTACTTCATCAAGTATTATCTCTCTTACATACTTTTTTAAAAAAGTGTTTCACCCTTGCTTTAAATTTTCTTTCTTTCTTTCCTATGCCCTCAGTACTGGGAGTGGTATGTAGACAGGATAGGAAATATCAGCATGTCGACTTTCAGTGACATTCTCAAGCCCTCGTGCACACACTGTGTGTCCCACAGGGTGAATGCCTGTGGCATTGCCGTTCTCAAAGAAAATTTAGTTTAGAGGCTGATCGGGCTTGTTTGCTCTTTACCTTTTCAAAATAAGCATATGATTAAAACAATATTAATTATTTTGAAATTAGCAGTTAGGTATCTTCATACATATTTTGACCTTAAACATTGATGCCTTATATCCTACTGGAGGCGAGGACTAAGAAGAAGATACAAACTGTGTATTTAGATGCATATTTTCATTGTTTAGAAATTGCACAACAGCACAGACACTAAGAACACATTTTATTTGATTGCAGGAGCTGAAGGGCAAGATCCTAGTCAAGGGAAAACGACTGAACAAACTAGATGTTGCCTTTAACAATAACCACGTCACAGTGGATGACATTGTATCTGAGGAGGATGAAGCTGCAGATGTCCAGAAGGAGGAGGGACAAAAACGAAAATCAACGGTGTGCCAGATCTGTTAAGACATGTGACGGATGTCATGTTTGATATGTTGTTAGAAGTGCTGAAAAAACTTCAGCTGCTGTCTTGTGTCTTTGCAGAAATCAAAGATCAAACTTGCTAAGGAGCTCTCAGATATCGTCATCTACTGCAAGAGTGTTCATTTTAACAACTTTGAACTTTCTCGGGAAAACCAGTCCTTCTATGAGATGGCGTCTTTCAAGGAGAGTAAAGCATTCCACCTGGCTGAGACCTCAGGTAAATACCACATTTCAGCAGACTTTTAGCAGACCCACAGCAAATATCAATTTGATTTCTCATGAGCAGAGCATATGAAAAGGTGCTAAAGCATGTGTTTTGTGCTCTTTCAGGTACTGCCTTCATGCATCACAACATGGACAAACTCAGCAGGATCTACCCAGCTGGTTCCAGAACTGACTCCTCCAACTATAACCCTGTGCCCATGTGGAACGTTGGCTGCCAGATAGGTATAGTACACATCCATCATCGCTATACATGCAGAAACCCAGCTTATCACCATTACCAATAAGTGTGGAGTAACAATTACAGTGCCATTCCTCTCTGACTTGGTGTTTAGTGGCGTTGAACTTCCAGACCCCATGCAAGGAGATGTACCTAAACCAGGGAAGGTTTCTGACGAACGGTTTTTGTGGCTACATCCTGAAGCCTGAATTCCAGAGGGACCCCTCTTCTCAGTTTGATCCCAACAAACTCAAAAAAGGGCCCTGGCTCAAGAAACAGACCTTTCACATCATGGTGAGTGATATTTGTGATTCAACTTGGAAAATAGGTACTTGTTAAAGGTTTCCTGTGGAATTTTTTTTTAGACAAGGTTGTTTTACAGCACTGCTCATCGTGCAAATGGACCAGTTTTCATAATAATATCAGTACAATGATGAAGAAAATCTCTAAAACAGTCTCGTTTGTTTTACTGAATGTGTTTATTCTGGTCAGAGGGCATGATGAGTTGTCAGACACATCCACACAGTATCATTATATAAGGACATTAGTTACTGTTTTACCGTTATCTACAGCTGCTACTATCTATCAGGTTTTTCCACACACATATAATAATCAGAGTGTTAACTAAGACTACATGTCATTCTTAATCTTGTGTCATCCTAATGAGCAAGCTGACGCCCTTTAGTCTGTGGCAGAGGTGAAGTATTAATATATCTTGACATATAGAGTCATAAATAACACCTGTGGATCTCTTACATGACCATGACCTGTACATTTCCACCACATTTGTTGTAATGCTTGATGCAATATCAGTTTAATGTTGCAGCTGGTAAAATATGGAACTCCAAAATGTTCAGAATTAAATAAATAAATAGGATATTATGAAAAAAATGTGTGAAAAAACTAGAGAAAATATATAATGTGACAATGAAATTGTAAAATCATAGAACACATTTTTAAAAATACCTTCACAATACCCTGGTACAAAGTCCGTTTAATGTCCATTTTAGCCTGGGTGTCAACACAGCAGGTAATTCTGGCTGTGTTCTCCAGGAATTCACAGCAAGCGAGTGGACGTTCCCCCTCAGTACATCTGCTCTGTACAACACCATTAAATATAGGAATTATGTATCATGCTTTGTGCTGTTGCATTGCGCTTCTCTCCTTCATGAAACTGATGTTATACACATTACCCACCCATCAAGTTATGCCTCCTGCACTCTACACAGAGACCCTCCCTCACTGAAATCAAACTGATTATTTCCCCTGATGTGAGAACACATTTCAAACTGAGTATGTCCGGGTGGGTGCTGCATATGTGTAAGTGCAACTGCAAGTCCAGACCTGATTGTCTGGAGTGCATGTGTGAAAGCAGATGTCTGTGGATGTTGTGGATGCAGGAGAAAAGTCAGTTTCTGAGTAACTCAGAGTCATTGATAACCAGTGAGATGGTACATTCGCCTCAGTCTGAAAGAGTAATGTCACTGTAGCAGCAGTGTATTTGTGATGAAGCTGAAGTTCACATCACAACAGTCTAGCAACCACATTACCAAATTCTAACGCTAACACAGCTAGTCACCATAAAACGCTGCTCAGTGTAACTGCTGTTATGTAATGACAGCTTGGTTAGTAGCCAGTTCAGCCAAAAAAAACCTACAATTTGTTAGAAGAGAAAGCATCACTGTCTTTATTGTTTAAAATGTGTTAAACACAAAAACAATTAACAAAAATTAACCAAAAATACAAGTGTAACCAACTAAAGTACATATATGTTGAGATTATATATAATAAATATACTTACTGTACTGTTACTTTTCACCATTGATCATGTAGGCTGTAATTTTATGAACATTCAAATAAAGTGAGGACCCACACACTGCACTTTGTGTCCTAACAGGTGATCTCAGCCCAGCAGTTACCTAAGCTCAACAAGAATAAAGAGAAATCCATTGTTGACCCTCTGGTGAAAGTGGAGATCCACGGTGTCCCGGCAGACAACGCCAAGAAGGAAACTCATCACATTGAAAACAATGGTGAGAATAAAAAACTTATATGGACACACACTGATGCTTTTCCATAGATTCCGTGAGTTTCCCAATTTCAACATAATTCATACCTGCAGGGTTCAACCCCATGTGGAATAAGAGATTTCAGTTTACCATCAATGTGCCAGAGCTGGCCTTGTTGCAATTTGTGGTGGAGGACCATGACACAGCAAGCCAGAATGATTTCATCGGGCAGTACTGCCTGCCGCTCACCAGTGTACAGAACGGTAAGAAAGTCACACAGCACTGAAGTTTCCTGTGACAAGAGATGTTGAGAACATTATGTAAATTATATAACTTCCTCCTTCTAGGATATCGACATGTACCGCTGCTCACTAAGAGAGGTGATGTCATCAGCTCTGCAAGACTGTTTGTGCATCTCATGCTCGTAGACGCTTAGAGGGCTTGTCTGAGGAAAACCTTCAGGGCAGGAACATCTTTTTTCCCAGCCTAGTTTTAAGCTAAATAATGTTACTAAGGAAATTTTTCAAATGCTGTCTGCCAAACAACAGCTTTTTGTAAATTTGTATGTACTGTTTTCATTTATGATTTTAACCTTTTTAAATACTGGTTAGAAGCTCCTGTACTAAAGCTACAATGAATAAATGTAAATGAGCAGTGCTGGAAGTTTTATAAAGAAAGTCACTGTATTTGTCATGAAGGGGAGAAGTACAATGATTTGAAGACATACAGTAACCCGTACTGATACTGCCTATGCAATTATTACAGCTTATGATATTTTGGGAATCATACAGGTTAAAACTAATGGGAACAGTGTTTTTATGATGTAATACAACAAGTACGTAACAATTTAATTGTTTTATTTTTATTTTATATATAAAGTTTTTATTTAGATTATCTCCGTTTTAATTCCATAATGTTTTTGTGACTGGAGTCTGTGTGCATGTGCTCAATCACTTTGTAATATTCACGTGATTTGTTTTTCAAACAGACTAAAAAATAACTTTTTTTAGAAATTGATTATTGGAGGAGGATCAACTGTGTAACATATAAATCTGCTCTAGACATGCTTGACCAAAGTTTACTTCAAGTATTTTTCATCACACAAATATTTTAAATTGTACTCTAGTTTTAGTTTTCATCCTATGATGTATAAAAGCCATTTTCCAAAGGAAACCTACACTATGACTGTCAGTGTGTGTAATATGTCTTCTCATTTATATTGATTTGCACTAGCTCTTAAATAAATCTCTGATAGTCTCCAGTAGAGGTTTTGTGTATTTATTTATTATATAAGTGATTATGCAATAGCAAATAACAACAAAATCTGATCACTGAATGGTTACATTCAAACATTTAAAATATACATACATGTATAAAGTTTTTAGAACTATTACAAAATCTAATATATATAAATTACTGCATGTCATGACCATGAAATGTATAATTTTAAAAACAATCATGTTAAGCTGTATAATTTTAGGCAACAGCTATAATCACTATAACATAAGGGTAAGTTCAGTAAGATAATGAAAGAAAATGTTTCATATGAAATGATTAATGTCTTTTTACCACTTCTATTAATCCAACAATGACTGAAATGCTGCCTTACAACATGTTTTACAAAGACGTCTCAGCGTCATAGGGAGGCAGGTTGGGCAGTTTTTCTGTTTAACAGTAAACTCTTCTCAGAAAAGCCCAGCTTTTTTCTTCAAGTCATTCTGCCTCCACTTAGGCAAACGCTGGAAGTCTGGGCGTTTGGTGCCGAGCAGGTTCTCAAAATCCAGATCAGACAGGTAGACCTGTAGCCAGAGAACAGACACAAACACAAACTGTTAGGATGATCCCAACTGCACAGTTTTTGTGTTTCAGCACACACACTAAAATTACTCTAATGCACAACATAATTAACACCTCCGAGTGAATCACCCTTGAAGCCAGTTAAAGGCCCTCGCTCCTCCTTAAATAAGTAAAAAGACACAATGCAACTCTTTGTAGTTTTCCAGTCATGCAGCATTAGCTTCTAGTAATGTTGTGTCTCTTGATAGTCTTCTTTTTGTGTCTGTCTTTTCATTAATAGTTTTGTGTCTCTTTGTAGTCATTTTGCCTCTTTCTGTTTGCTTTGCTTTTGGCCTGCCTGTTTCGTTTTGTAGTCGTTTTATGTGTCTTTGTGGTTGTTTTTGTCTGTGGTTTTGTCTCTCTCTCTCTAGACACTTTGTATTCTTGTGCTCAGATGTAGTATAACTCTCAGTTGCCCCTAACCGCAGCCAAACTTGTGTTGTGCCACAAGAAATCAACAGTGAGACATCTCAACATTACATATTATGCAGTAGACATTGCACTAAACACTACAGCCCACTATATTAAATATTAGTAAAGCATCAAAGAAAGTCATGTAATGTTAGTGTGTTTGCCTAAAATATTACTATAGCATCAGTATGCTTTGCAGCTGTAATATTCAGAACAACGAAAAAAAAAAAATACTGGATAGAATTAGGTACATGCACAATACTAAATAACTCTGGTCAAGAAAAGGAGCAGTCCCACATTTATCTGACTTCTATGAGTGACACTCTAGCCCATCTATCCATCCATGCTTGCCACCCACCTCTTTCTGAGTGGGGTCCACTCCCTTTGGCAGCTCAATGGGAGACTTGTTGATGAGAAGCTGGGGGTCCAGATACATCCCAGATCCTCCAGCAGAGGGAGACATTTTGCCACTATCTACTTGAGTGAAACCAGAGGATGGGGACATAGTCATAGATAAAGATGGACTGGAGGTATTGGAGGGTCTGGGAGAGAGATCAACTCCTTTGGAGAATGGAGAGGAGCTCACAGGGCCTCCTGGAGCTCTGTAAGTACCCTCACTCATTCCCCCAGTGCTATTACGCAGATTAGTGTTGTTTAGGTCCTGCAGACATAAGAGATGAGCTTGTGAAAAATGTAGTGCCTTTTTGTTTTTTTACATAATATTAAGGAGAAAACAAACACAATATATATATATCTATAATAAAAAGGTGACATTGTTGTATATCACATTAGAGACAGTGCTTGTTGTTACATCAGTGATATTAGTACATTTAGTGAGATGTGGTGTCAGTCAATCACTTACTACTGTGATCTGTGAGAGAGATGTTGCATCGCTCAGCTTTGTTTTCATCTCCTCATAGGAGTTTCCCCCCTGTTGAGAAGATCAGGTGAACCAGGATTAGAATTCATCAAAATCATCCACATGTGACTCTTTGTTCTTTTTCATTTCTGATATTGTCTTATTCACACTAGACTACTCACAGCACTCATTTTATATGTGCTGCTGCTCATTTTCACAATTAGTGTTGATGTAATTGATTTGTAAACTAAAAGAACAGAATATGAACAGTGATTTTTAAGGATTTGATGATGCTGTGTTAATCTGTTAACAATGCCTGGGCGCCTCCCACTGTGTTCAAAGACAGACTATTAAACTCACGCTCCACTTATGAGGATCCCATGCACCAAACCAGCCAGTGAAAGTGGGTGGTTCATATCCCTGTTTGACAAAAGTGATAGGTGTGTCGGGGTCACGGCCTGCTGGGTGGGTCCTCAGGTATTCCTGTGAACTGTTCCATGCCTCTTTGGTCTCGTACTCATTTGCAGAATTTCCAATCCACAAGAAGATCTGAAGAGTTATGGAAGACGAAAATAAGAAAATATAATATAACATTTTAATGATTAATTTCATTGTAACCCCTTCATAGAAGTTTAAAATTTAAGATTAAAAACATTTAATCCCAGAGGGAAATGTCACAGCTGCTCTCAGTTCAAAAGGAAGGAACCACAACCAGAAGAGAACTACACCAACTTAGATATGATATAACATCAATAAAAGAACTTAATAAAAGCAAAGAAAATCTAAAGATTAATGAAATATGAATCACTAAACGGCCATGACATAAATATTGATTATGAAGACTGTGTCTCTCCACCTCCTCTTTACAGAGGGGCAGGAGTTGTACAGCTTAATAGCCACTGGGAGAAAGGATCTCCTGTGGTGCTCTGCGAAGCACTTGACATCGATCAGTCTCTTACTGAACGTGCTCCTTTGTCCAGCCAGCTCACTGTGTAGCGGGTGGGAGGGATTGTCCCTTGAGAGGAATGTGTCCAGCTACAGGCCCAAACAGAGCCAGCCCTCCTGATTAATTTATCCCTCATGTTAGCGTCTGCCACTTTTATGTTGCTGCCTGAGCAGACCACAGCATAAAAAATGACGACCGTTACGAAGCAGACTAGTTAATTTGGCTTTTGTGGCTTACAGCAGACTTCACATGACATTTTACCTGCTTTCTTCTCCTACTCTGCTGCGTACAGTTTACTGTTAGTGAACTATTGTTATCCTTTTAAATAAAACTGACAATTTAACTGTTTCCAAGACGCCAACATAAATGTAAAATTTTAAAATGCTTTTATTAATCACACATTACCTCATTTCGTCTGGTTCCTAGGACCAAGCAGTAGATTAATTTCTGCAAATTACACTTATACAAAGTCAGGTTTGTGCCCTTTGACCTCTCACCTCCTCCCAGGTGTCCAGTAACATGACGTCGTCCTCATCCAAGTCACTCTGGGCAAAGTCATCAATCTCAGTCATCCTAAACCGTCCCGTCTGATTGGAACATTCAAAGAGCCGAGGACTGTGAAGAGGTTCCTCCTTCTGCAATCTGAAATGAAACAGAACTTTACCTCATGTATAATCTGTCGTGTTTACATGACACTGGTGTATTCCACTGACCTTGATATAAAAATAATCCACACAGATTTAAATGTAAGCTTATTAAAGGGCCTTTGAATGCAATCTGGAGTCTCTTTTAGGAGTTTTTTTAATAGTTATATTTAGTTTTCATTCACCATGAGGATTGGGTTAAATACTTAAAATTGAAAAACATCTGGCATGAGTCTCCATGATGTTTAAATCTGTTGTTTTGCATCAAGTCAGAATTTTCCTGAGATTGTGGGGAAGAGTTTACCTCTTGTCGCTGGCATAGGGAGCCTTTCCTCCCAAAGCTACCCAGAATTCAGCTGGCTCCTGGCCTTCCATCACCACCTGCTTGTCCTGTTTGGAAAGCACATCGGACATCTCTCTTCCCATCAGCCTCTCATCCCCGCTGCAGCCCTGGACACAGAAGGAAGCACACATCAAACAAAGTGATATGTGGGAAACTGCAAATACACGAACACACATTTCTTTCATATGAAAATTATTCATGTCAGGATTTTGCAGCTGTACCGTAACACTACCTTTCCATACCACAAGTAGCATATTTGGACAGTCTTCAACACGAACACATCATTGGTGTTGAGAGACGAAGCTCTCGCCAACACTTCAGTGGCCTTGGTGTTTAGCTCATTGGTCCCTCTCACGTGGAAGAGCCTGACACCACTGTCAGGGTTGATCACACCTGGGCGACCTGTACCACCCTTAAGACACACATACACAAATTGAAATGATAAATACAATACAGGTAGTCAAAGATTTACACTTATATGAAATTTTTAACTTTACCAATTATCTGATCCATTACAAATGTTGTTTGTGCACTATTCTGACCATATAGGATAAATCTCTTTTTAATTTTTTCAGCGACATTCCCAATGGGAAGACATTTTATTCTTATGTTGCAGCAATAATTACTCTAGGGTTCTGCCTGCACAACCAAAATTTAAACCTACTTTTACTTCTCAGCATTTGTAATCCAGCAAACGTAATATTCCTTGTGAGAAATTGTACCTCAAAGATGATGAGTTTGCTTTTGAAAATTGCCAGGAAATGGCGAGGCTCCTTTCCCATGACCACCCTGACCTGGACCGGGGCTCCATTGTATTTGTTATCAACATTTACAGCCTGGTAGGCGCAAGCTGTTATCTCATCTTTAGTGGCATGACGGCCCTGGTACAAGACATGAAAGCAAGGTAATATAAACAACCTGTTCCTTAAGTAGCTGAATGGAGACAGAGAAATGAAAGTATAAATGCAGTAGTGATGACACACACCTGCCACATGTAAAGTATGTATTGCTGCTGGTTTGATACTTTATATGTGTACAGGACCAAGTAGCAATCTCCTCCATAAAACTGTCCATATGTTCTTGGATTTACTTCAGCCAGCTCCAAATTCTCAATGCGCCACACCTGACGAAGACAAAAATGTTTAAATAAATCATAATATTTTTCATCTGGACCATTGACACTGTATTTTTGTGTGTGTTTTTGCCTACTTTAACATCTCCTGAACCATCATCGACCATGCGCTGCTGTGCTGCCAGTTCGGGGCGTGCATGGAGCTCCATCACATCAAACTTCACTTGGTCGACCTTAGCTGTATGGAAAGTATACAGCTCCTGATTGAAATTCATTCTTTGAAAACTAAATTTTAAAATAAAAACTGCTCATAAAAGTAGCAGATAACAGTAAGTGCTTTCAAGAACCTGTAGGATGGAAAAGCATTTTATAATAATGTGCTGGTTATTTTAAAAATGTATTATTATTACTGTATCAATCCACAGTTTTGTCCATCATTATTCAGTTTGCATAAGTATCTTATGTATTTGTCTTTTATTAAACATTGTAAGCCTCCACTTCTAGAAACTTGCTATCATAGAACTGAGTGTTAAAATGTCTGGTGCATTAGAAAATGTACTTTTAAAAATCCTAAAAGGTGAATTAAATAAGTGATTACCTATCTTCCCCATGCTGTAGGTGGTACCAAGACCCTGAGTTTGTCCTTTATCTATCCAGGATTTAAACAAGTGCTTGAACATTGCTGTCTCTCCCCCTTCGTTCATCACCTCCACAGTCGTGCTAGAGGGGTATTTTTTGGCTTTTATATAGCCCTGGTAGAAAAGATGAGTGGATGATGAGTATATCTTTTGATTTTGTGAAAATCATATTGATTAAACTCTTGAATCATTCACTAAACCCACCATTGCCCTGTTCAGAGCTTCTTGTCGCTCTTCCTTGGAGGAGTTCTTGCCTTTCCACACCATCACACTAGAGCCTCCCTGGTCCAGAATGTAACAGTCCTGATACAAGGAGATGAATAAACATTCAACAGTGAGACAGGGCACCTTTTATATAGAAATGGTGTCTGAGGAACATGTTCAAAAATGGCAATTACACCGGATTTTAGCAGGTCTTGTGTTAGAGGCTGTACGGCCACTTCCTGAACCACGAGATTCCCGGCATTTTCAAAGACACTGAGGAGAAACACAGTAAATATAGTGTGTGATTTTTAAAATTACAAAAAATAGTAATAACATGTTGCAGCGCAGATGTAGTGGATCAATAAAGTGTCCTTACTGGTAGAGTTTGACGTTGGTGCTCTGCACCTGAGTCGGGGTGTCATCGGGTATGGCATCCTTCAGGTGTCCCATTCTTTGGCCGAGCACCGCCGTCATGACTTTCATCAGTTCTGGTGAGCTCTGTTCATCGCCTCCTTCTACAACACCAATCTGAGCACGACCACCCCTCTCTCTGTCTCGAATGTCCTGAGCCAATAACACTGCCTGGAGAGAAAGGAAGGAGGTATGAAACCTAGAGAGTGAAATCAAACTTACATTTACATTACATTTACATTTACATTTACTGTAACTTAAAACTGAAGTGAAAATCCCCTTAACTTGTGTTAATGTTTTCCTATTTTTTAAGTGATTTTCTATTTTGTGTCTGTTTTTTCAATCCCAATCCTTCATCCTGGTATGCACCTGGGACCACTATTCTGTAAAAATGTGATATATAACCTATTTTGGACATAAAGGCCACCATATTTGACAGCAGATCATCATTAATTAAACTATAAATGTAAAGTAACGCTTCGTTTGTTTTTACTTTTTGCTTCTTTTAATTGATTATTGTATGGTGCGTGTGAAATTAAAGAAGCTCTGTAAGGTATCTTTTACCACAGAGTAGTACTGTGATTGAACAGTGTCGTTATCAAGCACATGCATAGTCTCACAGGTGACATAATTTTCATCTTGACACTTGTGTTATGCTATGCTGCTGAACCCATATGGAAATCTAATCTAATCTTTAGCCATAAATATTAAGATAAGCATTGTCATTATAGTTTTTATTTCCTTATTTAGCTTGTCCCATGGGAGTGGCCACAGCAGATCATGGTCCGCCTGTTTATTTGACTCAGGTTTTACACCAGGTGCTCTTCCTGACCCAACCCACTCCAGCTTTCACTGGACTTGGGACTGGCACCCAGAGGGCACTGGCTTGTGCAACCTCAGTGGCTGGGGTTTTTTGTTTCCTTGTTTTTGATGTGTTGGGGTTACATACCAATATTTGGCCAGGAGGGGTCAAGTCACTAATCACTAACTCTAGAGTCAAATGGTTGACCACTTATAATTTATATACATGTATAATATTAATATACACTCTCAAAGAAGATGTCTTCTATAATGAGTATACTTTAAATATAGATAAATCTTGGAGGAGGATTACCTTGAGCCTTTCTCCTGTGTTGCTTTGTGGGCCATTCCACTGCACTATGGCTTTCCCCATATCCAGCAGAAATATATCTCCTTTATTAAAGCTGTTCCATGACACATCCACCTGCACATAATACAGAATTATGAAGTCATTTAACATAATTCTAATTCCTAATGGACAGTGTAACAAAATGTTCAGAATGACAAAAATGTATTTAACAAAGGAAAGTATTTATTCAGTGCTACACAGTCAAAGCACTTCTCAGGTAATTAATTCTAACTTTTGCAGCAATGACAACATGCACGCTATAATTAGTTTAAGGGAGAGTGCCAACACCCCTAGTGGCTGTGTGAAGCCTGTGATAGCACCACTGGGAGACACTGGACAGGCAGCAGCAATCTCTGTGATAGTACTTTCTTCATACCTCCTTTGCTGTGACATACTTCTTCCCTTTTATGTGAAGCAGTCGCAGGATGTTGTAGACATTTGTTTCAACGTGTTGAAAACCCGAGGCCACTCCACCCTTCTTATAGCTGTGGAGAGATTGGTGTGTACAAGACCAAAGTTCAAGTGTAATAAAACAACTTATGAGACACATGAAGCTGGATGAATGTAAAAGCACCTGAGACCAGTGCCTGGTTTGTTCATTTTGTTCATTTGAAGTTACATAACCACGAAGCAAACACTTTGTGAAACTGAAGGTTAATAAACTAGGCATCAGGAAAGTGGTTTCCTCTCTAGGCTTCAATAAAACAAATGTAGTTTGTATTTTAATGAATTTATCCAGAAGGATTTGTCTAAGGGAGATTGCAGAGTAACCACCCTTTTATAATTCACATGCCGCCTCTATTCTTTGACTCACATAAGGCCATTTTTGAAGTAGCTCTTGAATCGGGCTGACTCACTGCCCTGCACTTCTCTGTGCTGGACTGGACTCCCACCCAGATACTCGTCCAGCTGGGTTGTGTAGATGGCTGCTGAACCTTGTTCATCCTGAGAGGAGGTGTTTCCTATCCAGTAGTGGATGTCAGCTGTCTGGCCTGCACCCCTGTTCCCAGTTATCTGGTGATAAACATGAAAAGCACATATATAACAATATAGGAAACATTCTACCCATGCACCTATGAATCACATAAATCAATGTGTCATCCATACTCACATTTAGAACAATGTAACAGTCTCCTTCAAAGAAGTTACCAAAGGCTTGGGATGGAACTGGGGCCATCTGCATGTTCTGAGTAACAAAACAATAAAATTGTTGTCCTTGAAAATAGGATTTCAGCATGGCACACCCTACCCTGCATTATATTTGTTTTACGGCTTACTCACATTGATGGTCCATATCTGCAGGCCTGGGCTTCGGCTGACATTTCTAAAAGTGTCTTGATTGTCATTGTTCATCATTCTGCTAAACTGAAACACAAGTGTGAGGCAAAAGCAACATTTACATTACTGTACTTTTTACTGCAGCAGATTTATTTAATAGTTACTACAAGCTGCTATACTGTATACACATTGATAAGTCCATAAAATGTGATGCATTGCTATAGGATAAACTGCTAAAGCTCTATAGGTCAGTGTAAATGGGTTTCACTTTCACAGGGCTTTTTATGTATGTCAGATACTTTACATTATTATAATAACTAATTGTTTACTTGACTTGTTAGCAAACATTTCCCTGATCACATATCCATATTTGTAGTTGTGATTCTGGCCATGTGATAAATATTAGTGCAAAATGTATTCTCTGCTGGCTTTTATTTTGATCTCTACCAACACATGAGAAACATCTAGCCATGTTGCTTGTAGCTACTTGCTAACTTTCACTGCCATTTGTTGTCATACTGTTTGTTTTTAATCTTGTAGCCTTTAACTACTGCTGTGCTATAAGAGCATCAAGAGTGATCAAGTCGTGGGCCACAAAACAATTATTTGGATGATTCTGAAATACTCATTACACTATCAGATCACTATCAGAACTGACATGTTGAATTTGAGCTTTTATACCCTCTTGTGATCCAACATTAATAAATGCGTTAAATGCACGTTAGAAAACACAGATTCATTGGAACTTCTCCAAAGTAGTTGAACAGAAAACATATGGCACTTTTGAGATTCCCTTCTCCTCAGTGCTCATATCTATGTCTACTCATCATAAACAGATGTCTCTGAAATGACATTTTAAAAGACTGGATCGAAACACCTCTAATGCCACTAATGAGTATCAGCTTGGCTCCATAGTAACATACAAGGTCTGCAATCAGTGGTGCTTAAACTGCCTCTTGACTCAGATATCACACACAACAGCACTGACAAGCAAACAAGAGAAGAATATAGGCTTAGTGGTGACACGCTATATGGAAACAGGCTCAGTGGGATGTTATACTGCTTGCAACATGTCTTGAATATAAATGCAGACTCCACGCATGTATATGTTTGTCAAACAGCTGGAGACTGCAGTTATTATCCAGCTATAATTCATCATTCGTATACTGTGCACTGCCTCAGAGGTGTTTGAATGAAAAATATCACTGAGTAGTAATTGATAGAGTGGGTGGTGTAAGGCAAAGTGAGATATGTCAGGTCAGCTCTACTCAACCAGGATGTAAATAATTCATTCATTAATATTATCAAGGCCCTGGCATTCAGATTACCAGATAAAGCAGTGACACAAAGCAAACAAAAAAGATTTCGATTAAAAAAATGATAAGGCACTGGCCAAAAATAATTAGATTATAGTGAATGGTGTGACGCTAGTATGAGCTCACTAATGCCAGTTAAACAGTAATAGTGATTAGCAGAGTTAGAGTTCACCATTAACAACCAGAAGTTAATGATAATACAATGCAAGGCTCTTGAGTGGACTGAAGTCACCAGGAGAGCGTATTTTACTGCTCTGGAGTTGAACTTTTGTACTCCTTTTGTCATTTAAAAGCTGCATTGTCTCCCTTTAATGATATGTGATCTTTTTTTAAATGAAATTTTAATTTGCTAAATATCCTCACTGTGTGAGTACTCACGACTCGTGTGTTGTACTGTTATTATGATTAACTTATTGCTTATTGTGTGCTGTCATTGTACGACTGAATATTTGAATGAGCCCATTACCACAGATGCTTCAACATCCTCTTCCCCATTATAAACCCAAAGATACAGTATACTTACAGGACACACCTTACAGGTGCATTTTTTCCACGTTATAAAGCTAAGCGAATTTCACAGTACTGTTACTGCTTTTATTTACTAAGTAATATGAATGAATATGAATGAATGAAACTACTGATACAACCGTAACACTGAAATTAAATTAAAGCAAATCTCTGAATTTAAAACAGGGCAAGCAGGTTATTATCTAATTATTACTACAGTAATTTAATTCCCCTACAAAAGCTTAAGTACCTCTATCCCTTGTTCTGCTTTAATTGATTAATGTTGTTTAATTGACACAATAACTTGATTAAATGGTGTAACTTATTGCCTGAAGTGGCAACTCCCTATAGTGGCTGGAATACAACCATTGTGCTCTGAAAGCCGATCCTAGTCAAATCAAATCATTTCTGAAAAGATAAATTGAAGACCAGCATCATCCATTATCCGTTGTTCCATTACTGTGACAGGAAAGACTGGTTCCACATAAATTAACCTGCGGTGTAAACTACCCCAGTGTACACAGTGAGCTTTGTTAAGGCACTAAACACTTTACATCCCAGTATGTATATGTTTACATCTCCACATCTAGAGTTGTGTCTTTTTTAAACAATATTTTTTAACAAATATAATAATAAAGATGTTGTTCCTTGCAAACTACGGGGATTCTGATTCAGGAAATAAATACAGAGATGTTCAAATGTTCACACTGTAAACAATCTAAGGAAATATGTTATCAAAATAACATTACCTTGTGCTGTGTCTGAAGAAGTGAAGGCCTTGCTGTCTCTGGCAAATTGTGGAAGTAGTTTAATGAGACGAGGTCTTCATGTAATAAAGACCTCACTGCCTTATCCTCCTGTGTGCAATGTGTGTGTGGCCGAAAAGGGCTTGGTGTATTTGTCTCCACACCCAGGTTTGAACACACCTGCAATTTCCTGTCCTGATATTGATGAACCACAGGCTCAAATACGCCTCTTCTGATGCTGCTTAATGCTTTGATGTGGCAATTCTGGCCTGATTTTATGCTGAACGAAGGGAGTCAGACTTGTAAGAATTAAATCGAGAAGATTAAGAAAGTCATCTACAACTAAGATGGACTCCGGATTTACTGTCCAGACTGTGATGAAAGTGTGCAGTCAGAGTTGTGGTTATGTTCAGCTGAGCTCTCAACAGCATGGTGGGCATTACAGGGGACACTTTACACCAATTATTCATGTTTCCTGTGGCAACAACAGACGGGGGAATTTGGCTGAAAAAGCTTCAAAAGGAATGAGAGGGTTTCTGTGCCTAAATCTTATTCTGTGCATACTCACACAGACACTCAGGATCGCTTGACATTACTGAAGGTTTACAGTTTTGAGGAGAGGGAACTGTGTGTAAGTTTGTTTGCTACTGTAAATGTTAGGATGTATTAACACACTGTATCTAAAGAGATTTTTTTTTTACTTTGACCCACTTTTAAAGCAACAGAAAGGCTTTTGCAGAGTGTGGATGTTAATCCTTAGTCTATCACTAAATTGTATGCAAGGATAGTTGAAAGGTACAAGTGGGATAGTTGCTTTTATAGCTCAGAATAACCTTGAGCTCCAAGGAAATGACGAGCTGTTTCATAATGTAAAGTCAGGAAATACTGAGTGCTGTCATGACGGCAGCAGGCTTTAACACTTGAAAATCAAGGTCCTATTATTTTTTTCACTATAATAATCAAACCCTGCTTGTGCTGGCAACCCAAACATTTCTACATTAAAAGAACAGCCTGTGAACTTCTCTCGCTACACTCTGCAGTCAGAGCATGACATATGGATCAGGCTTCCTTCTGATGTTTTCTGATCTGTTTCACTTGTCTTTGTCTAATACAGCTCACACAATCCCTGCCAGTGAATCTGAAGAACATGCTGTTACATAACCTGTTTTTGTTAACCAACAGCTCCAAGGTTGGAGTTTTTCTTACCTTTGACCATGGCTTTCCATTATTAGATTGCATCCTTGACGCCATTATGAAAATATAATCATTTCAACAGTATGATGATCTGCAGTGCTCACATAACTGAGGGACAAATCTGGTGAAAACAAGTAATTCTTCAGACTGGAACAAAAGGCTCGGTAATGCCTAATCCTTTGCTGCTGTTAAAGTGGCTGTTACGTAAGCGGAAGCTTACGTTCATATCAAGGTATCACATGAGGTAGTTGCACATTGACCAGTTTATATCTATAAAATTATTGCAATTGTGGAACTCTGCAGACAATGGGGCTTGAGAATATGCTGAAGAAAAAACAAAACAAAAACAAACTTATACTTTTTTATAGTTATTCAGCAGTTACCAGCATTTGTTATTTAACTGGTGAAAGAAAATAATAAAGGTAACCAACAAACAAAGTCACTGTTGTGGGGCATCTCACATGAGATGATGGGAGTCTATTCAGTTGTCAAGGAATTGTAGAAATCTAAACATTTGAGCATTTAAAGATTTCTTGTCCATCTTAGGTAACAATATACAGTTGTTACCTTACATTTGGTATCACCAATGAAAGGTCTCAAACCTTACATTGTAAAGTGCCTGGAAATGACTTTTGTTGTGATCTGGCGCTATATAAATATACTTGAATTGAATCGGTAAAGGTCCTATATTATGGAAAATCTACTTTTTATTCATTTATTTTTTTATATACATTTTTATGGCCCTCACGAGTTTGTAGAGACAAACAAAGCCAGTTAGCAGTGCTCCCCTTGCTTGTTTTATATTTTCTTGTTTATTAGGATCCAAACCCCGAACAGTCCAATCTGTATTTCTCACCTATATCACGTCAGATAGACGAGCAGTGATGCAGGCCACTCACCATCCTTCTCAGCCTCTGCCCAGTGCCCAGTGTCAGCCAGTGTTGGGTCTCTACCTGTGTGACCCAGGCAGCTTTCAATGTGTATATTGTGTGCACACAGTGACGATCTGTTTGTGGCTGCTGGATTGACTTTAACTAGAGCTCAAAGATGGACTTATTCTTACTTTCTGTTACCTAAACTTGGGTCTGCTTCAAAGTTTGAAGTCATAAGTGTTACCCCTTTAACATGTTTTGTGTTGTTCTTTATAGATTAACTAGAACAACAATGAAATAATTCAAACTTACTACAGCAAGAGGAATGGCAGTCAGGTAATAATTATCTGCAGGTTCTTCAAGCCACACCTTTCAAATATACATGTCATTTGATTTAGTGATAGTATAAAAACATTTTTATAGCGGCTTATAGAAACTAAAGTAATTTCACCATAATACAAATTGATAGTGTGCAAACTTGCAACTTTAATTATGTTGTACAGTACGATTTCAACAGCATTCTTTACAATGCACCCAACCCTCTTTTCCCCAATAAATAGAATTTCCTATCTTCTAAACTAATCATTAGATTTTCCTCAAAGCTTTAACATTTATTGGCGGACGGTATTATGATCATACTTTTTTTTCGTTACAAAGTGGGGTTTCAGTGTCTCAAAGGATCATCAATTTACAGTCACTGGCAAGGATCAAATTACGTCATTCAGCCACAAATCACATTGAATTGCAACAATCATTGGTAAATTTAACAATTCAGTATCACTGAACTCAAAAGAAAGGGACATCCAGATCTACCAGGCTAAATTTATGTGAATTATTCTTTCCAGTATTCTGAATGCTAATTACATGAGTCTCCTTTTCAACTTCGGTGTAAAGATTGAGTTATTAATCTATTGAAGATTTGAGTAAATATGCAGCATATAAATGTGCACCCCATGACCCTACAACAACATCAGCACAGTAATGAAGGCACTTCATTCTGTAAGAGAAGATAAATCACAGTTGTTTGAACGAAAAGGTCAGATGAGAAACAACAGCCTGCATAGCACAGCTGAACACAAAACCAAAAGGTCACCCATACTCGAATTTAATCAAAAGTCTTCGTCTGTGTATTTGATTATTTTTGGTAACTAAAATATTACTTGATAGAATAGTAAAACCTTCTCTGTTTGATAGAAAAATTACTTTATGTGAGTCTTGCTCTTAGAAACATATAATATTTACATGTACAGTAATATAATCTTTTGTCTGTAGAAGTCCTGTACAAAGAGTCTGAAAATCCAGAGATCCACAAAGATGTTCTCTCTAGATTTTATTATAGCCAGATAATTTGCCTGAAGTCCTCCAATTGGGATCGACACTGGGATTCTCGGTGCCGGTAGGAGGTTGGGAACCGGACTGCAGGACAGCTAGGTGAGGCCTCTGTGCAGCATGGCTGAGGCAGGAAGGTCCACTTGGAACATCTATCTGCTACCTGTTTCTCAGGGTTTGTAACAGACTGTAAACGTCCCCTTCCTTACTGAGGCTCTCAAACAGAGGAATCAGGTCAAGCAGCTCTGTGTCTGTCATGTCATCAAACCACGACTGCACTGGGACCTGTGACGGAAAAAGATTAGTAGAGAGAATGAGAGATAGCATTTATCAAGGGATCTAGAGAGAAAACTTGATGCTAAAGTGTTGCATTATAGGTGAGGAGCTGGTGAGAGTTTTGTGTAAATATTTAATGCGGGAAATGCATCAAAGGCTGGACGAGTGCAGCAGCTTCACTGAGCAGAGACATCTCCTAAAATTAGGAACAACTCTGCCTGCCTCTGGCTCAGAAACACTGCAGATCAAAACTATGATAGCTTCTCACAGATATAATATCTACATCATCATTAACTCTCTAACTAATATCACTGTTGTTCAAGTGTATTGTGAATGTCTTTTTAGATTTGGGGGTCAAAAGCCGCACAGTCACGCATCAATTGATGTTATGGGTCTCATCTGGAAATCAGCTTCACCTTGAAAACATTTTCCACTTTCACATGACCAGAGGATGATAGTCTGAAGATTTGATTGTTTTCCACTACTTCACAATCAGGGGAATTTTTTGCATTTTGAGCTAAAACTAAAAAAGTACGATTTTTGGATCTCCTATCAAAGAACAGAGGTTTGGGTCATCCCTACTGTTTGGTATCACGTACAGAATTACTTACTGCATTCTCAGGGTGGAAGATGTAGGAGGCAGGTGAGTTGTCTATGATGATGACCTTACTGAGCTCCCGGCCCAGCCGGCTGAGGTCTTTGACGTAGTTTCCTCTATGGAAAACACAGGATTCCCTGAAGAGCCGGGCGCGAAACACCCCCCACTGGTCCAGCAGGTCTGCCACAGGGTCTGCGTACTGAAACCAGAAACACATCAGGTTTACATCCATGTCCATGTAAAGCAACATTACTGTGACAGTCATGATTTTAGTGTTCTGGTGCGTGAGCCAACCTTGGCTAAGCTTGCTGTGAAGAGGACACATTCAAAGAGCTCCCCCATCTTCTGGAGGAACTCGTCCACGTGGGGCCTCTTCAGCACATAGACCTGAAACAAAGACACAAAAGACAAAATGGAACAACAGTATTAATATGTTTTGGCTATTTGGTTGAGCATCATGTACTAAGGGTTGTCAGATTATATTATCACTATTTAAGTGAGTCCACCTTCACAGAGGCCACCAACTTGTGATGCCATATTTCTACAAAAGCCTAGAATGGTCAAACCAAACGCTACCACATTGCATTAAAACAATACAACAACAGTATTTGGTAACTTACATGTAAGCTATGAACCATATTTACTAAATTCACTGTCTAAATATATGCAGTAATTAGTTGCAATTGACAACCTCACCACTAGATGCCACTAAATCTAAACCTTTACCAACTGAGAACATTGGTTTCTTCTGTGAACCTTGTGCCATCGTCTTCATCCTCTTCAGTAGGTCACTCTGGGTTTGTTGCTGCTCCCAAGTGCAAGTAATCAAGCATAGGCCGAAGCAGATACAGAAAGCCTATCCTGGATTACTTGAACCAGGTTGCAGCTACAGCATGGCTTCTTCTGCTTCAAACAGGACACGGAGACTTTTAACATCAATGTACCTGACAAATACAAGCACACTGTTTCTTGTCACAGTGCAGGTGTTCATTCCTTTCTGTCATCACTTCTTTGACATACACATTTATACATGGTAGAGCATCTCTTCTGCTAAGTAGCCAGCAGCATATTTAAGACACCTTGTGACATTTGTTTTCCCGGTGACACAATCATGTCAGAGCTCATCGATCTTCAAAACGAGCAAAGACTCCGGAGACACAAAGGATACAACAAAAAGCACTGAATTCAGGAAAAAGTGATCCCAATTTGACTGTGTTGTGAGGTTATTTAGAATAATAAAGGAAAGAAAATGTAGCAGTGGAATGCTTTATAAATGAATGCATATTATTTTATTCAAACCCACTTGTGAATGTGCTCCATTTAAGTGCAATGTTACCTGATGAACAGTCCCATCAATCTCCACTGGAACAATGAAGTCTGCATTGCTAATGGGCTGCAAAACAAAAAAAGCATTTAAAACTTGTGTTATATTTTGTTCAGAAAAAGCACAATCTCACAAAGCAGTAGCCAGATTACCTACATTCTAATTTTAAAAAAATAGAAAAAGATAAAATAAAATAATAATAACAAAGTATAATACTCCTATAAGGAGCCCCAGGCAAGATAGTGAGGCTTTGAACACAACGTACTTCTCTGTCCTGTGTTTCAATGTGAAATAAAAACCAAAAGTAAGACTCAGGGGAGAAACACAGCAGCTGATGACAGACGGAAGCGTGAGTAGAAGGAGTGCCATTGTCATCTCTGTGTAGCTTTTGTCAAGAGATGGGAGAAGAGAGGTGCAGGAGGTAGAGGAAGATAGATGCCGAATGGTTGTGGGTGGAAGACAAGTGGAGGGCGTAAAGACGAGGATGAAAGGAATAGGTAGGAGGCACTGCACTGTCGTGTTGGGAAGGGAGAAAAAGAGAAATAGGTGTCAGAGATATGTCACCTGTTTTAGTTTGTAGTGCACTGACAAGAATAGAAAATGATTTGGAAGTATAATTTCATTTAATTTAATTAAAATAAATATTTTATTAAAAACTGAACTGGTTCTGATCAGTTAAAGCATTAGTAATGGTTACATTAATTGGTAATTGGTAATGGTTCTGCAAGATAATCTTTCCTCCCCAAAAAGATAAAGCAAGATGAACTCAAATGTTTCTATAGTTGAACTATCTACAGTACCTCCAAGCTAAGCTAGCTATATTTTTTGTGGTTAGATGTTATGATATTATGCTTTTATCTGAAAAAGTAAAGTGAAGACAGAACGCGCAAGGAGAGAGATGGAGTGGAGGACAGTTCGATTTTAGCAGGAAGCCTCTAAATTAAAAGATTTAAAAGAGACCTGATGAAGAGGTGCCTTTGGGAAACATAGACTCAGGGATATGACATTCAGGACATATTCCAAAACAATATCTCCAAGCATACATGTATCAATATAAACTGGTATATAATTACATTTACTTGTAAAAGATCTGTAGAAGCTCTAAAACTGTAATTTTTGAAAGGCACACTTACAATAATTGGCACAGCACATCAGAGTTAAGTTACAAAACAGACATTGATTTATTAATTGCCTAGTTTGTCACAGTTTGGAAGGTTAAATTAAGATTCGAGACTTAAGAAGACGGAAACTAGTCAACTTCAGGCAGAAATAAAGCTCTTTAACACACAATAAGCTCCCGACTCAGACGGTTTCTTTTATAATTTTCTAATTTTTTAAATTTTAATTTTTTCATTTAAACTTCTTTGTGGTATAAAAAAGTAAAAGATTATAATACACTGGCAGGTAGATTAAAGTCTGTTAAGTGGAAGCTGAAGCAGATAACAAATAGAATTACAGCAAAACATTACATTCACAAATCCCATCATAAATGTAAACAACATTGTTGAGTATACTAATGTATTAAATGTTTCTATAATTGTAAAAGGTAAATAGCAGGGATTATAATAAAGTGATACCTGTATTTTGACCAGGCTTGTCCTAAAATCACACACTCCTGTTTCCATTAAAAAAGCACTTTCCTTTTATAACAAACACTAAACCTGCCTTTGGATATAAACCTGCCCATGTGGCCAGTGTTTGTTCTCTATGTGCACTGGCCTATCGCCATAAATCTCCAGTTAACAGGTACAGTTCAGTGGCATTCAGCTATTTACTGTTTGAATTCACAGGACTTTGACCTTCCATGCATCACCAATACAAAATATGTCTAATATAACCATTATATGGATGACAACAACAGACCTACTGATGTTTGGTTGATTATGTGATACTAGAGGAAGTCAGTGCACAATCAAGACATCCAGATCCCATCTGACATGAGTTGTTTTATAGAGCAGCAGTGATTAGGTCTGGTTAATGTTATACCAGAGAACATAAATACTGTAGATGAGAGTAACAAGACGAACTACTGACAGTAGAAAGAGACAAACAAGGCAGATTTAACTGTGCTCTCACAAAGAGAACAGGCAAAAAAGGAAAGAGAGACACAGATGGAGGAAGAGATGCAGAGACAGACTTGGCCTCTTCCTATTGCTCTTCTGCTGAATCATTTGAAGACTGAACACACAACAGCTGCTCACTGTGCGGCTTTGTAATGGACCAGGATCGGAGACGGCGAGAGATATGAATATAAAAGTAGATGATGAGAACAAGAACATTTCATCTATCTCTGCTGATCCACAGCTGACCTCAACATACTCAATGGAGAGGACTTCTTACACCCTCTGGTTTTATTTGGACTTTTCTCATGTTCACTTCTCTGCTGCCCACCAGATGTCCCCAGAATCCCATCTACTGTCTCAGTTACCTGACGCCCCACACCCACCTGCTCACCTGCTTTACACCCCCTAATCACCCAGTACTGACTTCCACAATCTGCATATACATATTTGCCAGATTATTAAGAGTTCCTCATGTTCTCTGTGTGTTTGGAGCCGCCTGTTTGCCTGTCTGTTTGCATCTTCTGTTGGGTTTTGGATTCTGCTTTTTGCTCAGTTTACCTACCTACATGTTTTCAACAAATCAATGCCTGCTTTTCAGTTGCCCGGTCTTTTAGTAAACCTGCTTTGTCTTTTCTTTAAAATAACCTTGTCTGCATTCTGGTGCTTGTCTTTATTCCCTTGCACCACAAACCATGTTAATATCACATCTGCTATAACTTGTGTGATAAATTTCATAAAATCACTTTCTTTCATAAAGGCAATTTTCATTCTCTAATCTTTCAATAACTTACAACTTCCTGATTTCTCCCCACACACAGTTTGGTTTAGGTTTTATACTACGTCCACACTATGTGGACAGAAAATAAAAGGCTAGTAGTTATTGCTCACACCAGCTCAAATGCTGTAACATTTTACTAAAATCTTGAGGAAACTGTGAAAACTGTTACAGGAGCACATTTTGTCCAGAAAGTGCACGTTTTGACTTTTTTTATGTTTATGCGTACATTTAAATTGATGTGAAGCACTGCTGCAAATAAACGTAACTCATATTATCACATATAATATATAATTTCTGCTGCTTTTACTCATAACACAGAGTGAATTTAATTCCAGAGCAAGTCCGGGATTTACTGTCTCATCCATAACATGCAGGATGAAACATACACTCTGTGATGTGTTATGTAATGCTTCTTTTTCCGTCTTTGTCCATCTGTCCATTGTTTATGTGAAATGTCTCCCGTCAGTTCTAATTGTTTTTTTCTAGCAATAACTCATATGTTGACGTGTTTAATATTTTCATCCAAACTGGTCTCCAAACCCCACTTCTAGAAAAAAGTAATCTACAGGAAATCCTGCAGGGTTCTGAACGGAACTGAAAATGCTGTGTGTGTGCCGCTTTCTGTTTCCCCCTCTTCCTCTTTCAACTGATTTCCATTTACTGCATTCCCTGAATCCATTTTGCACTGCATATTGGTCTCTGAACTAAATGAATTTTGATGGACTGAGTACTTTGTGTGCAACAGAGTTTCATCAAAAGGGAAAAAGAGCTCCTGGGAGACTTTGTTTTGTCAGTGGAGAAAATAAAACCCTTCAGACTTTTAGAGCAGATGTATGATTTCTTCAAAATTCATCCTGTCATTCAGTGCAACGGTACACTGTGTTGGGCACACCCTTATGTGTGAGAGAGTATGCTGTATGTGTGTGTGGCCCCATACTGCTGGTATGTGACTGTAATGGGTGTGTCCAGTACAGTGTGTGTGCATTTTTGCCTTTCTACAGCAGATTAAGTTTCTGTTTTCTCAGAAGTTATATTAATTATAGCTTCCTTTTAGCGTTAAAACGGGAACAAATAGACATCAGCTTCACCTGGAGCTAGCATGTATGCAGCTTTTCATTAGAGCCGCATTTACACTGAGGAAAAGCACACATGTATAGAAAAGTAAAGGTTTTAGGTTTTCCAGCACTAAATAAGGTTTGTTTAGGAAATCACTGACACACTATTGTACTTCCTAGTCCAATCCTCCATTCAAGACTTGAAGAAAAAAACAAGGCTTTATAGTACATTATGTGAAGACTAAAGTGAAAGTATAAAGTACACTATGTACAGTTCTTGCAACACTGAATCATAACCTTTATTTATTTTGGTCTTTGTTTACTTTCTCTTCTGCTGTACACAGTCAAACTGACCACATTTAACTTTAGCAATACTTTGTGTTTGGTGATAATTAGCAGTTTTACCATATTCACCATATGGTAAACATTATACCAGTATGTTTATGTTGTTACTCATGATCATGTTAGCAACCTTCCTGGGTTTAAATGTGTCTTCCAGAAAAGTATACATCTAAATTAATTCTAAGGGGCTAACACATAAAATAGTATTTTTATATATTTTTATATATATTTATATGCAGATACATGGAGATAAATGCTTTTCACAGAGATGATATTGAAGGTGCCTCCTTCCAAACAATTGAATTGGTTAAAAATAAAACCCAGACATTGTGATCGATTGCATGATGTAGGGCTAGTGAGGATGTACTGGTTGCCATGCCAACACCTTGTTAGAGTAATAGTTAGGTCTCCTTCTTGCTTTCTCCTGTTTTAACTGAGGTATAAAAAAACACCATGATACCCTCAGGGACATGCTTGCCTGTGATAATGTGTTCTTCAGTGATGCTGACAGTGTCCAGTGAAACCTCATAGCAGTTATCATCACACCATCATACACATATACACAGTAAAGAATGGCATCTTCATGATTTATATGTGTGTAATCCTACTATTCCTCAAGGGCTGTGGAATAACAGCACAATACAAGAAACATAACATGTCTGTATAATTAAATGTGTTGGAGCAGTGTGATGAAATACCTTGAAGGAGCTGTGTACAAGGGTTTCGTCCAGGTCGATCACCACACAGTTCTTGCTGTAGTCTGCTATACTGACCTCAGGCAGGAGGAACTTGGCTGGAGGCTGCGGAGACAACACACAACCTTTACAATATAACATGTTGTATGTACAGAGGTTCATTAGAGGGATTCACAAACACAACCATGCTGTATTGAGAGTGTGATGGGAGATCAGTCCGAGTCTGAGACAATCAGTTGATAGGTGACCATGAAGCAACACTTCAGTATTAATTATTTAATCACTATTATTAATACCCTTAACTAATGAGATGAGAGATGTATAACATATAGGGATGGTAGATGTGATGCAGTTATCTCCTGAAAACGTTTTAGTTGTTTTCGGACATTTAAAATCTTCATTCCAGACACGAGGGAGGTTTTTTGCTGTTTCGTGTCGCAACATTGCAAACGTACGCCGAATTCCACACAGAAGAACTAAATTCTGTGTTCCGCTCTTATGCACTTCATCAGCCTAAAACCAAACTCATGTTTCAGGTTAGTGTGGAATCATTCGCTGGACAACAGAGTTTTGTACCGCATGATATGGTTTAACCACACTACAATGAAAACTGATAAATGATAGCACTAAATTAATAAATTAATACTAAATTAATTAACCTACATTTCTAAACACATTTGCCAAATCTACATAAATAAAAGGTGCATGTCTATGCTTGGCCTTTGAGTTTGAGTTACTAAGAGAACAGTTCACACACCTGACAAAGTTAAATACCAAAGACACATTTTTATTGAGGTTCTATGGTTTTACTGTACGGGTCCCTGCTGATACTTTGTGTATTATCTCATGTTGACTGAGAACTGTGACTGTGCTGCCGTCAGAGTCAAGGGGGAAAAGGAGAAACACTTGTGTCCTCTGCCAAGCAGCCCTGGGGTTACTCACAGGCATGGGGCAGATGGTGCGGTCACACACACGTACGCACTCGCTCTTACATCTATGCACACACAAAGTGCGTTACGATACAGGTGGAGGTGAGACGCAAGGTCACACACACACAGGCCCTCACACGCACACACACACACACACACACACACAGGTGTTCTTGATATGCCAGCCATTTTCTGCATGTGTCAGTGCTTTCTGTCTCTTGGCCAGACTGACCGTATCTATCACATCTTGTCGCGGTACTTCATGCTGATGTATCATGGGAGGAAATCCCTGTGAGCAAGGACACTGAAAGACATCTTGTCAGGCCATGATGAATGTGATTTGCACATGAAGGTTGAGCAAAGAAAAAAAAGTCTGATGGGACCTTCACATTTTCATTATTGTTCACCTGAAGGCATAGCCAATGCGCAATACAAAGCTGACACCACACCTAACACCTAATCACAGAGCACCATGCTCAATAATTGGAATTAATTTCACTTCATCTCCATGAAACAGACAAATCAGCTGGAATTTCCAGTATACGCTCACTGGGCACTTTATTAGGTACACCTGTACAATTTAATGCAATCCAGTACAGCGCTGCCATGGCTATATTTTCTCACTTTTTGTTGAAAGCAACTAAAAGGTGATAGTTCTACTATAGGTTTAGTGGGAGGTAAGGCCATACAGGAGCAGAATGCATTATATTAAGAGGTATTTCTAATGGTTTGGCCTTTGAAACACCTCTTAATATAATGCACTCCACTACAACTCCACTCCAGTCTAACAACTACTCTTTAAAGACTTTAATGGCATAAGTAAGTGATGATTAGTGTTGGCTTTTATATATGTGCAATGCCTGCGTGTCTTTATTTATTTTTGGGATAACCTTTTGCTTTTTGAAATTAGTAAAAGCTTCTTGCTCTTCAACACATGCAGTGACTCTATTTGGTATTTCTGCTGAAGAATGTCACACAAAGAGAGATGTTTGAGATGATTTGATTTTCTGATGTTGCTTATATGTTAGCTGGATGTTGGTAAACTGCATTAAAGTAAAGAGCAAACATAACTGTTCCAGAGTTATTTAAGTCACCTCCGAAATTCCTCGTCCAGACTCTGTACAAAGAGCAGACCGCAGCACCACATGCACTTCCTGCTATTGCAGGGAGGTGTCTGCTGGGTGGTGAAGTTTTAAAGCTTGGCTGCAATGTGGGATGCTGTGAGTGTGAATATCCTAAATTGCAACGAACCACAGGCACCAAATAGATTCCATAATAGCTAAATAAACTGCAGTTTCAGCACAAACAAAGCAGGAATCAGATATAGCAACTTTTCTAGTGAACATCTAATGATATAATTATTGTAAACAAGCCATTTCCTAATGGACAACAGCAGTTCATTGATGACTTAGTATGCACTGAAATTGCAATGAAGAATGTAGACAAATACCTAATTTAATAAAGTCTTTCAAGTAAGACTAATCTTTTTGCTGATCCGAGCTGCATCAGTAAATGTGTAGGATAAGATTCAATAAATCTGATAAATAAGAAAATCGATCTCATGTTCTGTTCCTGTTGTAAGAGAATCACAGAAGAAATGGATGAGAGGCAACTCATAAATCACATAATAATAAATAGATTTGGATTCCTTTAACCAATACAACAGTGTGAGAAGAGGGTAACAAACCCAAGTCTTTAAAACGGTGTGATTATCAGAATATAAAACTGCAAAATGTCACCATAGAGCTAAGAAAAATCACCTCTGTGTCAACATCCACATGCAGCAGGAATGATGAAGCATAGCAAGCAGAGGTAGGAGGCTACTGTGATGCAAGATGAAGAAAAATGAAAGATAATAATACATACACTGGGGATGGGGATGACCTGGACCTGGTCACACTGGAGAAAATAAACAGAGAGAAAAAGAGAAAGAGATTGAGAGAGACAGGGTGGAAAACCAGGAAAAGACTAGAAAAACTGGCAAGCAAAAGAAAAATCATTGCAAGAAAGAAATCAACAACATCAACATCCTGATCGACAAATGCATGGTGAGAGAAGAAGAGAGAAATAGGGACATATAGTACACACAGTGATTAAAAAGTCAGAACTCACACAAAAACAAACAGAGCTGCCATAGTAACAAATACGTCTGGTTAGAAATCCAGCAGCAGTACACTAATGGGAGGGACTGTAGGCAACGACCCAACTTTAAAATCAGCTCCACACTGTAACAAGGCTTTTTATGGCGAGGTTCACTAAGTTCATTCTAAATTAATGGGAACTCATTTGTTAAGGAGAGGGCCAAAGCAGGTCACACCACATGTATAGTGTTGGTATAGGACCACACATTCCTCTCCTGAATGAGAGACATTTACAGGTAAACAGGAGTGTAGTTTCATATGATCTTGCTCCATTTATAGCTCCGTCGACCTGGCTTGGCAGTAGAACGCCGTGTTTGTGGAGGAGCTCAGGGTTTGGCGCCTTTTCTATGGCCAGAACGTTCACTTCACACATCCTCACTATACTGGTCAGAGTGTGTGTGAGGAGAGGGGGAGGCGTAGGTGCCAGGTAATCCATCACACTGGACGCACAAAGCCCACTTTATGGGCTTTAAAGAAGCAGTATGAGTACATGTGTGCGTACCTGCATGTGTTGTCATGGGTATATGGTAAAACTTGTACAAGCATATGCTGGAAATACGAGGCATGTGTATGTGTGTTTTTAAAGCTTCCCAGCATGCTGCACACACTCTGTGTTATTTTGTGTGTGCGGCTATGTGCGTAGGCAGATATCGAAGAATGCAAGATGGGAAGTGAGCCCATATTTTCAAGCAGTGGATGGTAAACAACCTCTGGGTTCAGTGGGTTTGAAGCAGCTGGAAAAATTTGTGGAGGGAGCTCAGCAAGGCTTCACAGCACCTCAGCCTCAGCTCCCTGCAGGAAAAGGCAAAGCCTAACAAGCTCACTGTAACAAAACCAAACAAATGTTGCTTTTTATTGGATCTCTTGAGTCACATTAGGATCGCTGTCATGAATTATTAACAAATTCCCTGTTATTTTTATGTGGCTGCAAATGGTATGTAATTTGGACTCTGACCAAGTATGATGCGAGAGCTCACCTTGGGCGGACTGCCATTCTCCTCTGGTGATGGGGGCAGAGAAAGTGTCTTGTTGTTGGCGGGTGGTGCTTCCACGTGGTAGTCATTGTAGTTGCGGAAACAGCAGAAGAAAGGGCTGAAAATGCTCCGGCTCCGGTGCTTCTTTAGGCTGCTGTTGGACTGGGAGACTGGAGATAACAGGCAAAGTAGACAGAAGAACTAAGATTAGATTAACCTGCTTTGTATATGCTAACCAGTGGTGGAGGAGGTGTAATGTTAATATATCTTATTTGTTCAATCCATACATAAAATGACGTAAAAATGACAACTTGTGTTTTTTTAAGGGAATGGACTATGGGCATTTATCATATTAATATTCTAACACATTAAATGAGATGTAGAGGTGCTGGTAACTTTAGTTTGTTAGCATTTGGGCATACCGTAGTAAGATCAGTTTCCCCTTCCTCCTGTTTGCAAACTGAGCTAATGCTGGCTGTATAGCTTCATATTAAGTGTCAGATATGTGAACATAAATGTACGCCGCATTTAAAAATTCTGAGTTGAAGAAAATTGTCTGCTTTAAGTGGTTTGTGGGATAATAATGTATAATAATGCTTAAGTTTTACAAACTTTTTATATGTTTTCAACATAAAATCCAAAGTTGTAGAGGGAACTGCTGTAAAATAAATGTAGATGAGTGGAGCAAAAAGTACACTTCCTTCTGAAATAAAGTGGCATCAAATACAAATATTTATCACACTTAAAATGATAGCCAACATATACATAGCCTAATAGCCTGTGTTGTTTTAGTACCAGTTCACTGCAGTGTAAAATGTTGAAATATGCATTATCTGTTTAAAACCCTTAATGTTGACAAAGAAAAAAAAAAGATGCTCAGAGCTGCATACAGACGTGTTGCGTGTTGCATGCATCATCGCATTATTATGACAAGGGGAGCTGAGATGTATATTGTGCAACACAGTGAGGCATCAGTTCATGCAATAGGGTAGGACAAAAATAGCCATAATTAGAGTGCCTTCTGGGAAGGTAGTCGAGTTAATTAAGATTAAGAAAGACAGTAGGCAGTTTAATAGCATAAATATAGGAAAAGAGCCTAAAAGACTATGAAAGACAGCCCAAATTATTTAGGATTGGGAATTGCAGTAAACACAGTGACAGATTCTGTATTTTAAGCAGCAAAATCGTTAAATTGTTTCTGTCATATTACTATATTTGACAAATATTGAAACCTGGATTCAAATGCTTGGCAAAACAAGCTTATGAGTGGCAGGGTGCTGCAAAGCTCCAGGGAGAAAACAATATACACATATAGGTCCCTGGTTACATCATTGCTCCTTCGCTGTCTCTGAAGTCCATGGCCTACTTTCACACTGACGGGGGAGAAAAATCAGGCTTGAATGGTCTATAGACCTCTATAAACGTTGTATCATGGCTTTAGATTTTTATATTTTATGTTGGTGAGAGTGAGAGGATAAAAATAGAATTTTGGGCAGCTCCAGTACAAAAGCTAAAATCTGCAATTATGGCAAGGTGTCCCTGAAGTAGAAATTTTGTCAGTTTAATTGCCTTAAACATAATTTTTTTGCTATATAATTTCCAAATCTGTTCTGTACTTTGAAGTATCCATGGGCTGACTTAAGCTGGAATCATCATTTTCATGCCTCGGAGCGGCCATCACAGAGTGTTTCTGTTTGCTGCTGTCTCGTTAATATGTTCGTACAGCCGTGTGACACAGGCAGCCCAGTTAGCCATGCGTGCCGAGACTGTTTGCAACCTGCTCCTGTTCTGAAAACCTTCAGACTGATGCCTTGAACTATCCTTGGGTTGCTCCGACTGGATCTGACAAGCTGCGGGCAGTTAGTCCTCTTTGTTCTCTTGGTCTTTGTAGTCCAAAGCTTGCTATGGATCTTCCCCGTCCGTGATAAATGCTCCCAAAAGCAACACTTCAGTAAAGAAACTCAGCTATACACTTGCAATAGGATGACAACATACTGTGTCACCATAGCCACGTACTAATGGTAAAAATGTTTCGCCCTTGTAGACTTGATTTACTCGCTGCTGCAACTGACAGTTCATAGCGTTTGGCTGTGGCTATAGATATATTTGTACTGTGCAGCATCTATATCTGAGGGTACAAAAGTAAACTTGAATGTTTGCTGTTATATACGGGCAGCGTTAATAGCTAAAGCATGACAGGAATTCATCTGATTAGAGAAACAAGAAAGCATCATACAGTAAAAGCATTAACCCTAAAAACCTGTCACACTAACAGACAGACATAATCATGTCTTTGTGGCTTGTGGTGCTCACAGCACTGAAAAAAGGGTAGTTTACCATTTTTTTAATAAGTTTAATAATTAAGGGTTTCTGTAATGTACCTGAAATTTGGTCAGTGTTAATAAAACATTGACCAGTAACACAATTTTGATATTTACATGTCAATTATCATTCAATTTGCTTCTTTTCACCTTGTCTAATTGTAAACTGTTCTGTTAAATACTGTAAACTCATAACTCACACTCACACATAAAATTAAATTCACCTCCGCTGTATTTGTGGAAGAAGAAATGTGATGTGCAAACAGGCAGATAGAAACTATTAGCACGGTTATATATACCACTACATGGAAAAGAGTCTGTTTATAATTTCAGTGATCCAATTCTTTAACATAGTAAGTTTCCAGCTGTAGAATCATCCCTCACTCTCCCTTGAGTTGGCCTCAAACCTCTTGATGTCATTCTCCGTTCCTCCATTTTGGGACTTTCTACATTTTCCCGCCCTAGTCTGTTGCCCTGATCGACTGCTCTGCAGAAGCAGGTGGAGTGGGAGAGAGAGAGAGAGAGACTGGAAGGGGGACAAAAGGGCATAGAATGGGTGGGGAGAGTTACTGTGGCGAGACAGCCTATACTTGGGTCTGATTCTTACTCCACCCCCTCTTGCACCACCACCCTACACAAACAGAATTTTCTCTTCTCCCGTTGACACAAACCACATAGCTGAGAGATGACTGCCTCTGGAGACAAACACACACACACACACATATATATTCACATGTTTAGGCAAATGGCCACGTGCACCACGATCAACAAACAGCAAACTTCACACGCTGACATATGTGAGGCGCACAGAAACGCTTTTCTTTCAGTGTCCTTGCTCAGGAATGTTACTGGCATCAGCTCGCCTTGCATAGTAATGCAGCTTTCGTCAGGCCTGAGAATAATAACAAAAGGTCAGAGTGCAACATTAGCATGTAAGTACACACACCTAGGCGTGCACAAACTGCACAACAACATGTTAAATCTGGCAACTAAAACACTAAAGCAGAAAGTAAAGAGCTGTTAGGCTGCGGTCCTATAATAACAGACTAAAATGGTGAAAAAGAGCGGCACATGCAAATGGCTTTATCTATCTGAAGCTCTCTATCTAAAGCTCCCTGAAGAGAGAGGGAGATTAGCCAAATGTGTGCCTCCTCAGAGCAGGTGCGCATTATTTACCTACTGAATACACTTCATTCAATTCAGCATATTCTTTTGATGAGAAAGCTGTAAAAACTGCCTTTTAAGTCAGTGCCTGTGTCTGTGCTCCTGTTGGGCATTAGGTAACAATGATAGAAAGCTCTCTAGTCAATTAGAACCAGCCGGGTTCAGACTCTCTGTCACGTTTGGGCACAACCACTAACAAGGCCGGAAAAGGCAGAAAATGCAGGAAATTCTCAGCATTCCTGACAGGAAGAGATAATCACCCTGTGACCCACAGCGTGGAATATTGCCAGGCTCCAAGAGGGAATATGATCTCCGCTTAACTCAAGACTTCTGTGGTGGCCTTTTTTACTGTAGCTTTAAAAACACAAACATATGCCGGCAGCCTAAACACAACAGGCACATGTGATAACAGGAAAAATATGATAACAGTTTTTGCTGGTTTTAGCAGTTTCTCCCTTTGTGGTGCACAAAGTCTCTCAGATTTATGTCAGGATGTTCATCGCTCTTGACAAATGGTCCAAGGTAAGGTCTCAGCAAATTACACAACAATGACAATTACTGCTGGGTATGATAACACTGTATTTACCAACTTACCTAATGTAGTCTGTTTCATCCAAACAACTGTTTGGATGTTAAACCAAAAAGGCAACATTTGCACTGTTGCTAATAACTGTTACACAGGAAAACTGTGTGTGTGCACAAAAACAACAAGAGTGTATTATTACAACATGAGCCACCATTGGTGTCCAATAATGATCAAAACTAAGAACTAAATTGTCATTTAAAGCATTGGTGCTGCCTGTGTCACAGATGATGAGCTGCACTCCAGCAGCAGTTAGTTGATCAGCCAGGCAGGTAAAGTGCGTAGTAGCTGGGGGTATGAAGGTAAATGTGAGAACAGTCCATGTGAAGGTGGAGCTTTAATAATTCAGGTGGAAAACAGGCTGGTTTTAAATGGCACAGTTGGGAACCAAACATACGCTGACATAAAACAGCCAGGAGCCGGGAGGATTTCCATGCTATTTCTGCTGTACAACGCTACTGTAACACTCTGTGATACAGTGAAAAGTTTACATCAAGGCGAGAAGACACCAGCAGCTAAAAATGTCATGCTAAAGTCCTCCCATTGCCTGAAGCAGTGGGCATGACTTCACTGATTATTTTCCTCCTCCCCTCACTGAGATTTTGTGTGTGTGGGGTGTTTGCATTAAAAGTGCGACCAGCTGTCTGTGGCTTATATAACACCATGTGAGATAAAATACTTCTTCGGCTGCAGTCAACACGAAGGACACACTCTACACACACATGCACCAACAAGTGATCCACTTTTCTCTACTGTCTTTAGTTTCAAACGTTCACAGGCAGAGTGGGCACCTGAAAATGAAGCTGTTACTGCCACCTGAATATCACTAACAGCAGCAGACAGTAGGGAGGGAACTCCTTGTTGTGTCAGCAATAAAATAACACCATGAAAGGAATCCCTGCAATAGTGCACTGTATCTCCATGTTACAAACATCCAGATGATGAATCTTAATGACTTTAGTAATCCCCTGATAACTATTGTTACATGCTTAACTATACCCAAGCTGTTTTTCCATCTAGCACCATTTTTTTTTTTTTACATCTATGATCAAATACCTTCAAACTAAATATATTTTCACTTTTAACCCTTGTTAGCTAATAGTGCTACAAAGTAAATGTTGTAAAAGTAAAGCCATTATATAAAAGAGAAAACCATGTTTCTCTAAACGTGTTTCGGGGTCATTCACTTGCTTAATGGCACAACAGAAGCCCCGGATTCCTGTTTTGTTTATCATCTAATTGATGATACCTATTAAAAATAGATCATTAATCTATTGATGATCTATTAAAAGTAGATCATTAATTGTTTACACACAAGAGAAAATCCCACTAAGGGAGGTGATGAAAATCACAACAGATCAGCTTCAAACACAACATTTACATCAACAGTATCTGTTGATGTAAACAGCAACAGTATCTGCTTCACATTTCACTTTAACATGCGTCTGATTACAAAAACAAACAAAATCTGGTTCCCATCAGTGGACATTACATTGACTTCCTGGAGATTTCCCCAAACCCTAACCCTAACTCAAACCTTACTCCAACTTGAACCAAGACATCACTCAAAATTTCAATGATTTGGTCTTCACTGGTAGCTTAATTATTAGTGCACCTGTTATGTAACCGAAAAGTTCCTGCTTTGAGTCCAGCATGTTACAGCTCCTCTCACCCCATGTTTCCTGTCTGGCACTCTCTACTGCTAAGCTATAAAATAAAGGATAAAATCACAAAAAACTTAAATCATTTAAAATTCAATGATTGAAAGCCATGTCCCCTCAAATATGTGGTCAGATTTAGGGCCCCACAGCGTGAGTAATACCGTGCGCACACATTCACACAGCAAATCCAAACAGCTGAGCGGCATTAGGCAGATGAGTGGAGCTTGACAGTTTAGCCTGTTGAGGTCCTTGGTGGGTTATGTGTGAGGCCATCAAGGCAATAATAGCACAGTATGATAAAATAAACTGCCATTAAGCCGCCTCACTTTCCCACACAGACAGCTGAGGCTGGGGTGAAAATTACAGGCTGCTGATGTACAATCAGTTCTAGCAGATGCCTTTAGTCACACTGACTGACCCTGGGCTACCCTTCTAGCTTTATATTTCCCTACTTATCCAGCAAGATCCATATATGCATCAAAACCTTAACTGGCATTCACTTAATAATCCATTTACGCTTCAAGTCAAGAAACGTTTTGCTTAGATCTACAGATATGTATACTACTTGCTTGGCACCCACGTCGGGCAAGGTAGTAATTCTCGTTGATGCTGCTGTGAACTCTGACATAGAGATGTGGGCAGTTTTGTGACTGCTTTACTGCCTTTGCTGTGAAGCAGCGTAGGCACTGTGGTGGCGGTCCCAGGCTGCCTGCTGCCCCCGGGCGATGAGAGCTGCTGCTTCTCGAGTGCTCTGTGAAATGAGGGAGATGACAAGCGTGGGGGAATTAACCCACTGAGATCTCAGGGAGAATAACGAGGTAGATCTGACTGTTCTGCTGGAGTTACGCAATCAGCAGCAACACAGCCCACGTTGTTTGGGGCTGAGGCACTTCATTATACATATATCTTTTTATATTCCCATCAAAAACTGTGCGCTCACAACAGAGTCTCTGTGACTGACGGGAAATTCTACTTGTCTTTTTTTTTTTTTGCTTGAAAAAAGTGCTTAAGAATTACTAAAAAAACTGAAATGAAAGCTGTGTTGACCTCAGAGTAACAGAGGCTGTGCATGCAGCTGTAAAACTGGTCATGAAAGTTGATCCAGTAAGCACAGGGGGATTTAAAATATTACTCCAACAATTTACTATTGATCATCCACAAAAGTGTAACAGTCTCAAGAGACAGATTAAAAACTAATAGTTAAAATCGGGACGGCGGATTCCTCCTGACTTTTGGACCCTGACATTGGTGAATTTCAGAAGCTCTGGACTCTACATTTCCCAGAATGCAGCCAACAATATCTTTTCACTACACCCTCGCTGCCTGGTAAATGACCACATCAAACTCTGGACACTAATGTGCACTTTCTGTAGGCTTAGATAACCTTATGACATAGTTACTGTAGGTCTGTTTTATCAGGCTTCATAAAGCTCCTATAAAATGCATAAAGCTGATCCTGTGCCACATTATCCAACTGTTTTCACAGACTGTGTAGCACACCCTGTGACAATTATGCGTAAAATCAGCACTGTGGACCTTTAAGCTTACATTTTTCTTTTCAAATACAAAATCACCCATAAATGTAGCAGGTGTCAAAACCAGATTCATGTGCATTAAAATCCTGCTTTCTCTCTACGTTTCCACACACACAGCTTGTCCCACTTAATGGCCCTTGAGATTTATAGTTGAACAGTATTCACCTTTACCTCTGGTGAGGCAGAAAAATGCCTCTTTGTGTCATTTACAACCACTATACTCATGTATTTGCTTATTCCTTGCTTACCCACCTGTTTAAAAATGTATAAACCACTTATGCTCTTCTGTCAAATGTCTCACAAAGTGGCATGCAGCATAATTCAGTCAGAGTGACAGAAAATCATTATGGACAAAACATGATCTCCCTTTTAGATAACCAATTACTGGTGATGAATGCCATCCAGAAGAGGGCAAAATATGCAGAAAGGCCATCCTCTTGTCAGAGCCAGACTGTGTACCTGCCCGCTACCCCAGAGACACACTACTACATGAGCACTTTCTCCTGTGCTCTTAACTTAACACACATGCACCACTTCTCTCCTTTCCTTGACCTCTACCTTTCGCTGACTGTACTGATCTGTTTTGACAGTGCGTGTTTGACTGAATGGATGCTCAATTAATCCTAGCTTAAAAGTCGTTTCTCGTTAGAAACAAGCTTTTGAGCAGCAGCATCCAGGCTAAAGTGGCTGTGTAGTCCGGGTGTGATTGTGGCTTTAGGAGTACCATTCATTCACAGCCACTGAATGTGACAAGATGTGATGCAATCCTACAACAATACTGTGAATTCAAGCATGCATCAGAAAAAAATAGTGTGGCAGCTGCTTGTCATCTACGACGTTGGCTGCAGTCAATTATCGAAAAGTTTAAATTGGACAGAAGACAATTTCACTGTGAGACTATTCACTGGGGTTAATTAGACAGAGATCTGTAACTTGC
>OMLM01008013.1:142098-174068 GCA_900302695.1 Helostoma temminkii
TCTCTAATTTGAACTGTTAACACATTAAGCTTTAATAAAATAAGCATTTCATTCACTTACATAAACTTAATTCACCAGGTATCTGTTTTAAGTTTTTATTTCTAAAAAGCTGTCAATATTGATTCAGCTCCATATTCAGTTGTTGCACTGTATATATTATGTAAAAATATTAGCAGTTCAACTTTGTTCAGTTTATTTATAAAGCACCAAATCACAACTAATGTTCTCTCAAGGCACTTTACAGTGTCAGGATTAAAACCTTACAGAATTATGTGCAAAACATACAACTATATAGACTATGTATACAGAAAACCCAACAAATGGCACGTGAGCAAGTGCTAAGTGACAGTGAAGTGGGAAAACTCCCTTTAGGGGAAGAATTTTCTAGCAGATCCAAGTTAGGTGGCCATCTGCCTTGACTGGTTGGGGTGAGTGCAAAGTGGGGAGAGATAAGAACAACAATAAGCAGCAGCAGCCTTTAAAAGAACCTGTTTTTAGTAAGTAGAAAAAAATTGTATCAACTAACGTTTCACATAGTTTGAATTACATAGTTTAATAAGATCATTAGTTCTAATTTGTTGGAACAGATTATCAATAAGTGTTACAACAGAAATAAGTCTTTTGTATGATGGACTTTAATCATGATGATGATGTTCAAATCCTGTTTCTGTTTTCTGCAGGGAGTGATCAATAATTCAGTGCTGGGTTACTTTATTGGACGAATCTACTTGTATCTGATTAAAGTGGGACTGTCCAGAGATAAAGTGCGTTTCCGTCAGCATATGGAAAACGAGATGGCTCACTACGCGTGCGACTGCTGGGACGCTGAGTCTAAAACCTCCTATGTAAATGTTTCGTCTCGTTCTGCAGTTAAAAACAACAGAACCAAATCTACCTGTTTTAATCTTATGGTTGTTTTTGCCTCTCAGGGCTGGATTGAGATTGTGGGCTGTGCCGATCGCTCCTGTTATGACCTTTCATGTCACTCCAGAGCCACCAAGGTTCCCCTAGTGGCTGAAAAGCCTTTGAAGGAACCCATATCCTTATGTTGTCCCAATCCAACAACACAGCATCATAGTGTTTAGCACAAAATATGTAACAAATGCAATAGAAATTGGTCTAAATAAACCTTATATAATAAATGTGAATAAAATAAAATGTAAAAAAAACCCACAATACATGCATTTCCTTAAATATCAACTACCAAACGAGGGAACTGTCAAATTTAGTCCATACTTTATTGCATCAGTTTGTATGTAGCTGGGACATTGTTGCGATATTCTACTGTCTGAAACTGAGATCTTGAATATGTTGATATTTTGAAATATTAAACTTGATTCCTTCTTAACTTCTTCACACAAAGTAGTAAATGTTGTTCAGTTTGAGCCCAATAAAGGAGCCGTTGGCTTGGCCTTCAAGAAAGATGCCAGGTCGGTTCTGGAGTTCATGGCTGTGTGTGATGAATGTTACATCAGTGATCAGGAGAAACTCCTCTGTGAAACTGGGTAATAACAGCAACACTGATAAGGACTTAACGAACTGTGGGTGTGTGTTTATTTCTACGTCAAGCTAATGTAATGCGAGTGTATTTGTCTTTGCAGGGAGTTCAGCTTCGAGACAGAGGGCAAGACGTTCACACTGACCAAAGACATGGTCACTGTGAAGAGGTTTCAGAAAACCTTGCATGGTAAGAGATGACGTTAAACCTGCTTTGTAGTTGTAGAGTGGAAGAGTGTGTTGTTCCTGTGGGAAAACAACTGTCTTTGTTTTCCTACAGTGGAGGAGATTGTTCCCAATGTAATTGAGCCCTCGTTTGGCATCGGCAGAATCATGTACTCTATCTTCGAGCACTCATTCCACATCCGGCAGGGGGATGAACAGAGGACGGTGAGATGGCTTCCAAAGTGGGATCAGATCTCAGTGAGAATACTCAGATTATTTTTACATTTCTTTAAATTGAAGCTGACTCGTGATGATTTCTTGTCCAGTATTTCAGCTTCCCTGCCACTGTAGCTCCGTACAAGTGTGCCATTCTTCCTCTGAGCCAAAAGGAGGAGTTTATGCCATTTGTTCAGCAGTTGTGTGAGTATATTACAATATGTTATGAGCCAGGAAAACAATACAGACTCCAGTAAATTAGTGTTCCAACATCCACAAAACAATAACTTTTTGTTTTTAACTTTTTCATTTATACAAATTAAACAAACAAAGTATACAATGGTAATTAATGAGATTAACAGGCAGTATGCAGAACATAATGTTACCCTTTGACACTGCCTTTCCAGTTTTCATGCTAAGCTAAGATAAATTTTTACTGTCTGAAGCGTCATATTTAACGAACAGTTAACAAATTGCTTTGATTGTCTCTCCACCTCTCAGCAAGAAATGTGAATTTCATAAAATATAGAAATATTTCATTTGGTTTTCCCTTTAAAACTCATCTGTTCTGAGTAATTTTTCCTCCCCCTTCTTTCAGCCGAGGCAATGACCAGAAATGGTGTTTCTCACAAGGTGGATGACTCCTCAGGCTCCATTGGGAGGCGCTACGCCAGGTCTGATGAGATCGGAGTGGCTTTTGGCATCACTGTCGACTTTGACACAGTGAATAAGATGCCTCACACAGCCACTCTGAGAGACAGAGACTCAATGCGGCAGATCAGGGCCAGGGTAAAATATGAAGCAGCTGCAGTTATAATTAATAAAGTCAAAAATAAAGATCTAGTTGTGGTTTACTAATTTACAAAGTTACATTGCAGGTGACTGAGTTACCAGGAATGGTTCGGGATCTGGCTAACAGCACCTTGACATGGGCTGAGGTGGAGAGCAAGTATCCCATCTTTGAAGGACAAGAAACCAGCAAGAAGGAATAACTGAACTGGCTCACAACAATTTTTCATTTAACTGTAGTCATGTAGCTTAAAAAGATCAGTATTTTGAATGAACAACTCTACAGCACGATACCCAATGTATGTCTAGTACTGATACTGTGAAAGCAAAATATGTAGACCATATACTGAATGTTATGTGTATTGGTTGAGCTTTTCAAATAAACCTCTAATTGCTTAGATGTGTAGTGTTTATATATTTATGTTTTTAAGTTGGGGTGCTTTGTGCCACTGTATTTTGTTATGTTGTCACTAGTTGGTGTCATTGCACAGCTCGTTGTTCAATGTAGGAGTTGAGGCATGGATGTTTGGCTACAGCTCAAAAATGCAATAAGCTTAGACACTCCCAAAACAGATCTGGCAACCAGTAATGTGGAAAATAGCAACAAGAAAAAACAGAGAGGAGGTCTTTTAATATGGAAATATATAATAATTACACCAAATGGTAAAACTGATGAGGTATGAATAAAGACTATTCTGCACAAATAGATCCACAAGCTGGTGGGTTTAATTACAGTTGGTTATCTCTGTGCTGTATCATTAACTAAGATTCAAGATTAAAGACTGTGACAGACATCAAATGTTGCACAGCTTATAAGCTATTATACTGATTTAACAGTCCCCCTGTTCCGCCCCCTGTGTGACAGTGGTATAAATACATCATGTCACCTCTAACTGGTGGAAGCTCCCTCTCAGGGAGTCAGTGGGACCCACAGCCCACCCTGTGCTCTGTAGATACACAGCAGATCTAGTTTACATTTTCTTACATGTTTTTAATGCAGCATTTTAATGCGTTTCCCCTTTTGAACACGCTTAAAAGGTTTGTTTTATAGCAGATTCTTCGGGCTCGCAAGTGCTGTGTTCAAGGTCAGTATCACAACAGGTGCTGCAGAGGACAAACTGAAGTGCATGACCGTGTGGCATTTTAACAGCAGGCATTGTGAGGAGAAAACACAGAGAGTTTTTAATATGGGTAATCATTTATTTTACTCAGTACAGGTTCTGTTGTTAGGGGACATCAAAAGCTGTGTTCAGCGCGCACACAAGCTACTGGAAACGTTTTAAGGAGAGAAGTTGTTTGGTTAAAAATAGCGTCACATTGTTGGTGTCATATATCTTAATTGTAATCAGTGACAACTGTTAAAATATTTGACGTCCACTGTCCTTTCATTGATTACCGTGTTGTGTGAAGAAAGTCAGGCACATAAAGATCAAAAACTTCTGTATTTAACATTTCTGTGTGTTCTGTATCTCTCGCATGTCAAAGATAAGATGAATTTAAAGCTTTACTAAACAGGCTATTATAGATAACAGCTGTTTATTTAATTTATATTTAATTTGTAGAGTACACTTTATGAAGAATTAGCAAAAGATGTCAAATTCTACTTTCACACACATACTGTAACTAATTGTCATGTACTTGTACTTATTTCTTTAAAAAAAATGTAACCATGACTTTATTTAGTTTTTACTTGTTAAGTGGTTGCACATGATTGAATCATGTTAGTTGAAAGCAAAGCATTGGTGTTCAATTAACATAATTACAGGAGAAAGCAAATAGTTTGTGACTGATTGACAAGATAAAATTTGATAAAATCATGGTTTCATTTTGTTGAGTGTATTTTATGCTGCTTTTTATTTAAATACTGTATTGTACTCTTGACTTCACCAAAGAGAGCATTGTACATAGAAAATGAATGACAAGTCTGTTACAACAAACAGACTTGTACAGTCTAAATCTTTCATTTTATTAACTACTTTTATTTCACAGCTGTAGTTACCACTTACTTTTACATAATATGATAAAACATGTTGTTTATTAAACCATCCAGGAGAGAAAATGATTTACTTCTGATACTTTCTGTCATAAAACGTCACAAATAAAGAACAAAGTGACATTGTTGCACTTAGGTTTTTTTATTTTAGGCTGACAGCTGTGGGTCCAGGTCATTACTGTGTGTTTATCACCATGATTCGTTCTCTCTTCAGTGTGTAGTGAGTGTGATTAAGAGAGTGTGAACGAGAGATCTGATCAGTGTGAGGAATAATCAGTATAACCTTTTTATTTGTAGGAACCTCCGATGGGCCTGATGTGTTATTTCAGAAGTTAAACAGGTTGTAGTTATTCAACATGTTGATTTGATGTTGTGTGTTCAGGAGCTTGTGTCACCATGGGAATTAAAGCTGCGCTTCCCAAATATGAGCTCTATTTCTACAGCGTGGTGCTGGGTCTGGCCACGTTCTGGGCCACCAGCTGGATCTTTGAGGTGTCCAGTTGTGAGTATGAAGAGGCACACACTCAAACACACAGAGTATCTCACATTGAAGTGCTTATAATGAGACTAGTGTCAAACAGTCTGACACATAATACACCTCACAGGTTCTACTTATATATAGATACTGTATATTATACTACACATAGATTCTTTAAAATATCAAAGTTGGTCACAAACATCTCACATCGACCAGGCAAGACAAACAGTATATGAAGTATTTTTATAGTCTACACCAGAATACGTTTTTCTTTAAAATGTCACATGGGACAAAAGACATAGTGCTACAGCAATTACATTTTTGTTGCTAACTCCCAAATATAAAGCATCATCATCATTGTTTAGCATTTCTCCACTGAAATGTCTTCTTTTGCTGAAACAAATATATCTGTAATGAGCTACTAGTGATGTCGTCCTAGGTAGTAACGATCAATTATTCATTTCTCACAGCTTATGTCATGGGGGAATTTGGGTTCAAAACAAACTTTAATTAAACACCGTCCTGAATTTGTTATCATATTTTAACATTAAGGAACTTCGAGTGAGTACAAATGTAGATGAGTGTAGTACATTATCATGACATGGTATGGAGAATTAACTGTGATCCTTAGGTGGAGATATACTGTAAGTTATAAGTCTCCTTTAGTTCAGTCTTATACAGACAACACAATGTTCAGTACAGAGCAGTTTCTGTGTGAGGGTGAAGACCTAGAGCTATGCAGACCATGCAGAGATCAGGTGTCAGTATTAATATCACAGAGCAGCAGAAGAAAATAGGCCCTCTGTTGTCCCTGTACAGTATATTGTTAGTTTCACTGTCACATCTGCATAAAAGGAAAAGACAAGTTGAAAATGTTAAGTGACAAATATGACCATTATGAAAGTGTTGCATTATTTTGAAAAGCACCAGCGAGACAGAATAGTAATTTTCATTTTAATGTCTTTCTCATTTTCTTATTCTAGCCAATGCAAACAGAAAGACATTCAAAAGCAACGTGAAGCCAGGATGGTACTACTTTGGGAGGAAAATGGTGAGAGAACATTCATAGATTATTAAAACACATTTCATTGATCCTTACACACTGTTTCCAACTTTCATTTTTTTCCTCTGCGGTTTACAGGATACAACTGATTTTGAGTGGATGATGTGGTTTTCCACTTTCAGAGCGCATATCTTGTTTGCTCTGTCTGGTCATGTGCTGTTTGCCAAGATCTGCTCCATGCTGGCTCCACAGGTGCAGCCAATGAAGAGATCTATTGATTCACTGCTGTAGGAGGTGTAAGAGTAGAAGTAACTGTCCACTCTACTAGAGTAGATGTAAAATAAATGTAATAATGTCTTAGCACTGTTTTTGTTGTAGTATGTGACTAGCCTGATTATTAAAAGACCACTTTACATATCATTATATTAAACTGAGCCATGAAGGACTGTTTATCATCAGTATTAGATGACTTTTTAAATGATATAACGTCAGTTTTCTGTTGTCTGTATCATTCCTATGAGATGCAGCCTGGTTGTATAGAAACACTGTTTTTCTCTCCCACAGTACAGGTCCTTGGTGTACATGGTGTATGGGCTGCTGGCTGTGTGGACCAGTATGGGCTGGGCCTATGTCACCCTCATCCTGTCTCACTGTATCCTGCTCTACAGCATCTCCTTAGTGAAAATCCGCTGGCTTTGCTTTGTCACCGGGCTTTGTACCCTCACTACATTCAAATGTGAACCGTTTGTGTCCTGGCAGGTAAACTGCTGCCTTCACGTTAGGGGTGATATAGTTTTTGGTGAAAATGTAATTGTACAGTATTTCTCTTCAATGCTTTTTCTTTAGGCTGGTTTTGTTGAAGGAGACTTTGAGCTGCGTCATGTTCTCTTCTATGGAGGTTGTGGGTTTACGATCATGCGCTGTATGAGCTTTGCTCTGGAGAACTGTGAAAGGAAAGATGGAAACTACAACATCCTGGAGCTGCTCAAGTACAACTTCTACCTCCCCTTCTTCTATTTTGGGCCAATCCTGACCTTTGATAAATTTTATGTTCAAGTGAGTGAAACTAGGGTCTAATTTTTGTTTCAGTCATCCATCGGCTCAGGCATAACAGGCCCTGGTCAATGCACCACAGGGTACTGTATTATATAGAATAAAACAGTGTCATCTGATGATTAGTTGCATGTCTATGGGATATTTATCTTGTTTCACTGGAATAGTTTAGAGGCGTAAGGAGCCTCTAAAAATATTTAAGAAGAAGAAGATAAAAATAGAAAAGGACAAATAAATCGATCCTGACATTTGTTATAAATGTATTCTCCTGCCATCTTATTTTTTTACTTCCACACTCTTTGTTCTGTCTACCTGTTATGTTTTCGTAATAAATTACAGGAGATAAAACTTGACATTAGGAACAAACCTGTGGTTTGTATCTGTTGCTGCCTGCAGGTCAACAAGTCAGAGCTGACCAGGAAAGAGAGGGAGATGTGGAATATCAGTGTGCAGGGTCTGATCCACCTGGGAGTCATCATTGTAGTGGACGTCCTCTTCCATTTTATGTACATCCTCACCATCCCCACTGACATAAAGCTGCTGAAGCATCTCTCTGACTGGGCTGTAGGTCTGTGCTACCTCAGTTAAATTAATACATTCTGTGTTTTGGTTGCACTTTAATGTTCTGCATCTTAATTTCATCAGATTTTTGACAGGTTTGGTACAAACTAAAACTTTCTATCTATGGTTAAATGTGGTAACTGTTAAATTCACTGAAATGAGAATAAGGTGACAGAATAACTAATGTGACTGCATTGTTTCCAGTTGGTCTAGCCTACTTTAATTTGGTGTATGACTGGGTGAAAGCAGCTGTCATGTTTGGAGTCGTCAACACAGTAGCCAGACTGGATCATCTGGACCCACCCAAGCCACCAAAATGTATCACTATGCTCTACGTGTTTGCTGAAACGTGAGCAGTGTCTACACAGCTTGATCACATAAATTCATTACATTTAGTATAATTTTGCAGAATGAAACATGTTGGCTTTTGTCTTTTTAGGCACTTTGACAGAGGAATCAACGACTGGTTGTGCAAGTGAGTGCATTAAAGTCTTTCTTAATCAGGCTGAGTTTAGAGGTTCTGACATTGTGTCATTTCCTACAGATATGTGTACGATCACCTGGGTGGAAAACATGACGATGTGGTGAAGGAGTTAGTTGCTACACTGTGCACTTTCGGCGTCACCATCCTCTGGCTGGGACCCTGTGATGTGGTGTTTGCCTGGGCTTTCTTTAACTGTTTCGGCCTAAACTTTGAGCTGTGGACTGCCAAGTTTTTCTCCATGGAGCCTTTTGCGTCTTTTGAGGTTGGTTAGTGGAGACTATACTAAGTTAAAATACTGAAACAAAAGGTTTTTGTTTATTGAAATTTTCTATGTACAGGTTGCAATGACAGAAGCTGCGTCCCGTCGGATCAGAGCCATTTTCAATACGTTCAACTTCTGGAGCATTGTGTTGTACAATGTTCTGGCCTTGAACAGTTTGGATTTTGCAAAGTTGGTCGCCAAACGGCTGCTTCTCAAAGGTGATTTTGTTTTATTACATTGAGAAGGTTTTAACTGTTCTTACCAACTCTCTTAATTCTTAACCCTCTCTTCTTAATCTCCCAGGTTTCCCTATCACCACCATCATCGTCATGTTTGTGACCTACTGCCTGATTCAAGTGATCAAAGAGCGAGAGCGGAGACAGGCTCTGATCGATGATCCTGATCCTCCTGCCTCATCTCAAAATGCCACCACCAGTTCGACCGGCACTGCAGCTACACCTGATGCTGCTCAGCCAGTCACAGATCCTAACAAGAAAAAAGCAGAATAGATATATTTACCATTCAACAACAATTTAAAATAATCAGTGGTGTAGCAGCAAACGTTGTTCAAACATTGTCAGTTCAGGTTTTATACCGTGATGCTCTACTTCTGCTAATTTTAATAACACCATCAATTGAAAACGTTTCCCAGTAATTCATTGTATTTATGCCCAAAAGGGACATAAATAGACCATAATCAAAGATGATCAGTGATATTTGATGTAGGACTGATGTCATACATATGTGCACTGTCAAAACAGAAACAAATGAAAACTAAATTCAACAGTTTTAAACATTTTCTAGTTCTACTATTAACTGTGAATGTTTGTTCACAGTGTTACACCTTAAATCATGTTACAGACAAGTGTGAGGTGTACAAACGATTGTGTGATATGCTCATCACACTGGCATTATTAAAGTGTTTATAAAGAGTCTTTCTGATGGAGTTGTTTGAACATGAATGAACGAGTGGCGATTTTTACACTGTGAGTGAGTGAGTGAGTGAGTGAGCGTTGTGTCCTGTCATTCGGCTTGTGAGATATTTCTGTAACATTGCATCAACAGTCTGCAGATTAATTTCTGTTCGATGCCTCCATACTGGAAACTATTTTAACACTGTGCAGTAGAATGGCTACTGTCTACGCCTGTGGTGAATTACCGCCTGAACCAGAACAGTTTGACAGGAGTTTAGTGACACTATAAATACTAATTTGTATGATTTAAAGATGAGAAAACACATGTCACAAGTCATGTTTGGACAACAAATTAACAATCAATAATTTCTTAAAACAGTGGGGGCCTGTAGCAACATTTAACATCAACATTTATATAATGGAAATATAACAAAATGACAGGATGATAATGGCGCTCTCATGACTCAGAGAACCCAGAAAGCAGTCTACCACAGACCTCCCCACCATGACAATTTTGCCATGTGTCAGCGGCCTGAGTGGGTAGATGTTCCTAAGGAGTGGATATGGGTGGGGTTATAGGTGGGTGGGTAAAAGGGATTGAAGCTTCACACTGAGCATCCAGTCTATAAATAGCATACCAGTTGGAATTCAGTTGAAGGGTCTGGACAGCTGAGAAAGTGGGCTGCCCCTCAGTACAGCTGGTGTGGGCTAACAGTAGACTGTCAGTGTGTCTGAATCCTCCTGTGTCAGGCTGGAAGTTAGAGCTACTCTGCTAAAAGAAGAGCCACATTTTGCTTGACTTACAGCCAGAGAAAGGCTTTTCAAACTACCTCCCAGCAGGAACGATGGCTCTGCCTGTAGACCCCACGGATGAGCCCAGGATATACCAGCAGACTCTGCTCCAGGACGGCCTGTACGACCTGTTAGAGAATGACAAGCTGGTTGATTGTGTGTTGAAGATCAAAGACAAGGAGTTCCCCTGCCACCGGCTGGTCCTGTGTGCCTGCAGCTCATACTTCCGCTCCATCATTCTGTCTGACCAAGAGGAGAGCAAAAAGAAAGAGATTGTCCTGGAGGATGTGGAGCCTGGTGTCATGGGACTGATCCTTAAGTATCTGTACACTTCCAAAATCAACGTCACAGAGCAGAATGTCCAGGACATCTTTGCTGTAGCTAACATGTACCAGATCCCTTCAATTTTCACTGTATGTGTCTCTTTCCTACAAAAGCGCCTGAGCCTCAGCAACTGTCTGGCCATCTTCAGGCTTGGCTTGATGCTGGACTGTCCCAGGTTGGCTGTCTCTGCCAGAAACTATGCCTGTGAGCGATTCCAGCTCATCTCCAGAGATGAGGAATTCTATCAGCTGCTTCCTAGTGAGCTGGCAGCCATTTTAGCAAACGACAACCTGAATGTAGAGAAAGAGGAAACTGTGTTTGAGGCTTTGATGAACTGGGTGTCCCGGGACCCTGAAAGTAGAGGGAAAGAGCTGCCAGGTTTGCTGGATTGTGTTCGTTTATGTCTGGTCAATGAGCAGTTCCTGAAAGAAAGAGTAGAGAAACACAAACTGATCTCTTCAAATCCCGAGTTACAGCAGAAACTCCAGCTGGTTAGAGATGCTCACGTGGGAAAAATGCCTGAGGTTAAAAAGAGCAAAAGCAAGAAGGAGGCTGGTGGAGCAGAAAAAGATGGAGATGGTGATGATAAACAGGAGGAGGAAGAAGATGGACTTCTCCCGGGGATCCTGAATGATAACCTGAGATTTGGCATGTTTATGCGGGATTTGATGCTGATGGTGAATGATATGGGTGCTGTGGCTTATGATCCGTCAGGAAACGACTGCTTTGTTGCATCACTGTCCACACAGATTCCCAAGAACCATGTCAGCCTGGTCACCAAGGAGAACCAGATCTTTGTGGCGGGGGGATTATTCTTTGATGAACAGAACAAGGAGGATCCAGTCTGCTCCTACTTCCTGCAGGTGGGAGAGACTCTCTTAAAGTTTGAGGAGGAGACTGTAGGCAGAAATTTTGGGAAATCTGTATAAATGAAACATCAAGAACATTAGATAATATTAGATAAGACCAATTGTATAATCTTATAATCATATTTTTCTTGGCACAAACATGTGATATTGTCAGAGCCAAACTTAGAGAGAAGTGAAGATCTGGATGTTATATTGGTTCAATCTGAGTGTTGTGTTATGTTGTGTTTGCATATACTGACTATCTAGATACACGTGTTTGTCTGTGTGCACTATAGCATGTACTAAAATATGCTTTATTACAAATGTTTGACTTTTGTGACCTCAGTATGATCCAGTCAGTTCTGATTGGCTGGGTATGCCTCCTGTCCCATCTCCCCGCTTCCTGTTTGGGCTGGGTGAGGCGGAGAACTCCATCTTTGTTGTGGGAGGGAAGGAGCTGAAGGAGCAAGAGCACACACTGGACTCAGTTTTGGTCTATGACAGACAGTGAGTTTGAGCTTATGTATCAAATCTGAAATTATCTAATGTTCTTAGTTCTGGATACTAATTAATTCACGTTTCCTATGCCAGGTCTTTCAAATGGGGTGAATCAGACCCAGTTCCTTACCCAGTCTATGGGCATGCAACAGTGTCCCACAATGATGTTGTCTATGTGATCGGGGGAAAAGGAGACAACAAGTGAGTATATGGTGGAATAAAAAAATATTTTAGCACAGACTACAGGAAACAACAAAACTCAGAGACACTATTTATTTATTTATTTATTCTCTCTGAACAGGAGCTGTCTGAAGAGAATGTGTGCTTATGATGCCAAGAGGTTCGAATGGAAAGAGTTAGCTCCCATGAAGATTGCACGCTCCTTATTTGGAGCCACCGTTCATAACAACAAAATATATGTGGCAGCAGGAGTCACCGACAGTGGGCTAACAGACTCTATAGAGGTGTACGACATCACTACCAACAAGTGAGTTCATCAAATATTCAAATACAACTTTAACTTTTCTACTGAGCCGCCTGACTCCTCACTGGATTTATTGCACTAAACCTTTTATAATGTTTGTTTCAGGTGGTCAGATTTCCCAGCGTTTTCCCAGGAGCGGAGCTCTATGAACCTGGTGTCTTTGGCTGGTACGTTATACGCTGTGGGAGGTTTTGCCATGATGCCTTTGGAGGACAGAGACGAGATGGTTCCCAAAGAGATGAATGACATCTGGAGGTGAATGACAGTGACAGTTCTTTTAATCCAGACATTCATGCACTGTGATGATCATCACAAAGTTAACTTACTGTAGCAGGTGCTTTGACAGAGGCTAAAAATAAAAGCAACTGTTGTTAGGTTTGTCACACTGTGCTGCATGTTTAAATCAAATTGTTGTACCATTTTAAGTTTCTAAAATAGCTCAGAAATCATTCTTATAGAAATATTAAGTGTCTGCTTTCTCATTTAGCCTAAAACCATTTTACACATTACATGGTATTAAAAAAAAATCATCAGGCATTTCAGAAATGGCAGTAAATGCTAAAGTACTGATGCATGTCCAAGTCCTTAAACTTAAATATCTGTATCCAGTGACTGACAAATTGCACACATTAGTGGATGTTTCTTTTTCTTGACAAATTCAAATGAAAGTCTGTCGACCTCCTTAGGTATGACGAGACAGAAAGGATGTGGAGTGGGATCCTCAGAGAGATTCAGTACTCTTCAGGAGCCACTATCCTGGCGGTCCGCCTCAACACCCTGCGTCTCACCAAGATGTAAATCCATCCCCAGTTCCTGTTCGTCAACAGAAATCTATGCTTCAGTCCACAGGAGTTTTACAGCAGTCCATGGACGGATTCAACCAGTTTAGAGGTCACAAAGACATTTAACTTAAGCATATTTGTCTCAGTAAGTGTGTTTTGTTTTCTGGCTTAATATAATGGACACTTCTCTGTTTTGATTGAAGACATTTTTATATATGTATTTCAGTGACTAAACAATCTGTAGCCTACCATTATAAAATAAAATGTTTTAATGTTTAAAGTATTTAACGCTAGAAGTGTTTTTGATAATCATGGAGAATGGATTGGCAAAAGGTTGTGTTTCCCAACAGATGGCAGCAAAGTCATTAGAGCCAGACTCAGACTTGGTTAAAAACACAACTGATTTCAGTTTTTCACAGAAACAAAAACACAGTACACATCTCTATTTGCAATAATATATCTATACTGTTTAATATTGAAATGATTTAATTACACTGTGATGTGTTACAGATAGTAAACACTAGTCAATAATACACTAAAAGACAATATACAGTCTAATGTCATTAGCACCTCTAGACACTATTGTCCTTGTACTGTTTTTAGTATTTTAATATAGCTGAAATCGACAACTACTGCCTACACATGGTCTTTGTACACCAGAGTTAACTAAGACATACTGTAGTGTTTACATTACAATGTAAAGAATCAGCAAATAACAGTACACATTATGATTTCTTTAGCACAGCTGCAATATGAGTAAGTATGGGAAACATACATGTATGTGGGTAATACACTTTTTGAAATGACTATGGCACTGGTGCCTGTGTTTATTTTCACATATGTTGCCCAAAAAAAGAGGAAATGTCACTATGAAGTTGATTTTCAAAATACAACAGAACACATTAATAAATAATACTGCCAATTATATAATTTAATGCAGAGTAAAATGAAAATAAACCCTTTTTACTTTAACCTCCAATCAGTTGCTAAAAACACCCATAAAAAAACTGCTACATACTTTACCATTGTTGTAACAGTTGCTAAAGCTAATCATGGATCAATCCTCACGCCTCCTTTTTTTTTTAACCATTTAATATCTTTTTATTTATCAATGTATTGAGTTATATTTTTGATAACATTTTGTTGGTTTTAAGTTTGGAAAAAGAAACTTTTTTCGCTCTTCAAAAGAGTAACACATTTTCAAAACATACAATACTTCCTCTTCAGTATCCTTTTTGAAGGAAACCAATATTCCCTGGACTTTTCTTGGAAGCAGAAGGCCACTTTTTCAGCTGTCAAAGCTACAAGTGCTGGTTGAGACCCAACCTGATGATGGTGATCTCAATCAAATGCTCGAAGCTTCACTGAGTGACACACATTAGCCTTGGGAGCAGTGCAGAAGTCACTGTCAACCCCTCATCTAAGGGCAATGATTCACAAACACTGTGCAAAATTAGAATCTCAGTTTTACTTCCATATAACTTTAAGAACACGTAAGTAAAAAAAGACTCAAACAAATATGACTTGTTTTATGATTTCTGTGCTCCAACAAACAAAGTGTCTCTTTAAAGCGTTGCTTTCGTGATGTCACACATGGGTTTTGTCTGGTTTGCAGATGGATTCAGGGAAGATTTGTTTTCAAAATAATCCAAGACCTAGGATTAACACACTCATTCTTCTTTTATAGGGAGGTGGTAGATTTTCATAGCTGAGGTCAGTCTCTAAATGTTCTCTGGTTACTGTGTTATGCCAAAATCATGAATAAAATGTGTTTATCTGACTGATAATAACAACTGAACAAAATGAATGTGGAAGCCTAACATTTTGAGAGGATACACACAGTATACTAGGACTTACTATTTTTACAGGATCTGAACACACACCTGCCACAAACATTATGGCAGAAACTGCATTTTTTTGTAATTTTCTATAATGCTATGTCATGGAAAACAAACAAACAAACAGACAAACAAACAAACATCGCTCTGCCCTCAGGAGATTTCAATTCACATGAGCTGCTACTGTATCAGCCATCAAACCCTACGAGCTGGAGTATAAAGTGCTCACAATAGTTAACATCTATCTCAAGAATCAATTTGGCAACTTCCTTTAATATTTTCACAACATGAAATATAACAGTCACACATTAAGACCTAAAATCTCTCTTGATAATGGTAGCGATCTGCGCACACACCAACAGAAATGGCCGCACAGTAGCTGTAGTTAATGCACGCACCCACAGAGGGGAGTCACAAATACTTGTTGACGAGCAGCACAGTGCAAAACAAGTAGACTGAAACACCAGATTAAGGTGCAAGGTGACATATATATTAGTGACTTCTCACTGCCGAGTCGTCCTCAGTGTGCACAACGCCACACCACAGCAAATGATCCAGTAAGCTATTCTAGCCACTTCTGCAACTTATCAGGCACAACCTCTGACTGAGTTTCAACAAATAATACACAGAAAATCACTGTGAAGGGCAGATCATGTTAATAATGTATGAGCATCAAAATCCACTTGATACATTTAAACGTAAAATGTATGTCTATGATTTTTTTCACTATTACACATTTAATGTTGTAGTTTTCATCTTGTATCTGCAATCGTGTGCCCGCCATGGGCTAGTGTGGCAATCAAAGTGCATAAATCAGTAGTATCAACTACTATCGCTCCTCCTTAACCATCAGAAACTATCACTATTCAAAACATTCAAATCCCTCCAGGTCGTAAGGCAAATACACAAACTAGAAACACAGTATTTCAGTACTGTCTTTTGGGTTAGTGCTTTTCCAAACAGTGAAGTGGGAAAAATACTGAAACATTTTTAGCCTTTACTTGTGATCCTGTGGGCTTTTTCAATGGTAACTAGTCAAATTATGAATGGCGATGCACTCCAGCGGATGTTTTCTGATGTGTTCAGCTTAGTTCAGTTTACCGAGTTGCCAACAGAGAGCAACAGTCCTTATGTTTGAATGGTACAGGTAGGTTCCCTTTATTCTTCTCTGTGTCAACAATCGCTCCATCTACAAATAACCAGGTTGAATCTTTCGGGGGTAAAATTGTTGGCAGTTACCTCCTCAAACTGATCCAATTATCTAAATTGGATTACTACAGCTCGCTGCCCAGTAAAGCTAAATTTAATTTATAACAGCCAGAATATATTAAACAATTCAACAGCTCTAGACTTTTCATTAAAAGGGTCTAAAACTGGACCCTGTACAAAAGCAGCAAGTCAAAATACAAAATGTGTCTGACACATGAAGGAAAAACGTGCCATTATCAAAAAACATATGACGTGGCCCTAACAATTTAGTGTAGGAAATACATGTAACTGGGCTGAGCTAAGACATAAGACTGCACTGAGGTGCATAAATGTGTCTTTTAAATAAAACAACACACAGCTTATTAGATTTTAAAAAAAAAAGCTTAATCCACAAATTCCAACTTCCGCTAGTACCAATGTGGGGGAAACATTCACTGAATTTCTAGATGTAAACATGAGGAATTAATCACAAGGAAGAAACACATCTTAACAATATTTACAGGTTAATGCTACACTACAAGTAGGCTAGCTATAGATAAAGTGAGCAGGGTGCATCGATAGTGCACAGAGACTCTTTTTGGATAGGAAATGGGTTGAAATTCAGATTTGAAGGAATAATTTGACCTATTAGGAAATAAGTTATTATTATAAGTAATTATTGTCTTTCTTGTCAGAAGTTCAATGCGAAGATTGACTCTCATGACTCTTAAACTATAGCTGCTGGTTATAGCTTCGTATTTAATGTACATACGTGAAAGAGTATTTTTTTATTACCATGGATCCTATCTTCTAGCACATTTGTCAAAAAAGTCGCTTTCTGTCCTAAATTTGTTGAGCTTCTACAGATTTCTGTTTTAAAGAAATAGATCGACCTTTTTGGAATTACACTTATTGTTTTGTTGCTAAGAGTTGAAAAGCTTTAAACCACTCTCATCTCTGTAAAAAGACATTTAGCTCAACATAAAGACTAGAAAGAATGGGAAGTGGCAGTCTGACTCTGGTGACAAAATCCACTGACCAGTAACTCTAAAGTTCAGAAAACCAGAGGTACTGTTAGGTGGTTGTTGTTTTTTCTTTGGACAGAGCCAGTATAAGGGTATAAGGGTTCATTTGTAGCTTCATGTTTGATAAGCCTACAAATATTTCAGCAGCATCAGTCTTTTTACTGCAAGAAAGTCAATAGAAATATTTGTCTGAAATAACAGTTCCACTATAATTTTTTTCAGATCCATTCCAGTAGATTTAGTTTTATGACAAATAACTGCTGAAAGTGCAACAAAGACCACAAAATCAAATATGGGCTATTACATTGTATTATACTGCATTTTCCAAACCTTTGTAATTAACTTCTATATATTATTATTATTATTATTATATGTTATTTTTACAAAAGCTTATGTAATAACAAGAAGCCCTTTTAGTGATGAGCTCTGTTGTGGCAAAAGTCATCACTGTCAGTGCTCTTTCAGCTATATAAATTCTGGAATATAATGTAGTTTATATCTGTATATATAATATGAACCACATCGAGATGAAATGTGCACACTTCCCACAATGCAGCCATGTAAGCAGATTTTCATGAGTATTATCCCTACGCTATTTGGATTCTGCGAACTAATTACACAGATCAGGTTTGGTTGGGAAGTGAGCTGTAAGTCAATATTAGGATTAAACCTACAAATATACTGTAGGTCAGATTACATTAGGTTTTACTAACAAGCCACAAAAAAGTGCCATACTGTCTCAAAGCCGGATCCAGAGGAGAGGAGTGCACTTGCTTAATGTAAGCAAAAAATGAAAGTCAACAAATTACTCCATTTCCTGACTTGGGGAAGCTCAAGACTTGATTAGTTGAACGTAGATCTGAGGCTTTACCTCCAGTCTCTGCTTCGCCTTTCACACACACACACACACAAACACGACACACTGCACGGCCAACTCTCCACTCATCACAGCTTCTGTTACTGTATGTCCTTACAAACTGACGTAACGTGCCACAAATTACACACTATCACAATTATAAAAATGAAGACAAGTAGGAATACATTTTAAATATCACTAGAGTTAAATGTAAGGTGCAGGATCGATTATAAATGCTGTATAATATTACCTAACTATAGCAGGTGAGCTAAGAGGATTTGGTTACTGGCAACGCCATATACATGTATATGCTCAAAGACAAAGCAGCATTTGGTTATTGCTGGGTCAGACAAGAACCACTCGCTACATCTTGGCAGAGAATGAAAAATAAAACATGTTATCATAATGTGGTTCTCACTCAACTGATGTTGATGAAGGAAACTCCCACTTTTAGAAGATGCTACAATCAATGCATTGTGCAGGGTCTGGAGACGTGTGTGGTGTTGGAAAATCCCAAATAAAACCAGGACAGGGTTATGAGAAGAGTAATGACATGTCCTACTGGACTCTGAGGTTTTCCATTGTATTCAATAGAGTAAAAAATAACTATTTCTTACTGTGGTAGGTGTTTGTATTTTCATGAGGCCTCCATGTAGCCTTCATTCAGTTTTTTCCTCTGTGTAAATGTGCATCACACTCCAGCTGTAGGAGTCCTTTGAACACCCAAAACAAACAAAACAAAAAAACAACAACAAAAAAAAACCTAAAGTAACAAAGTGCTTTCAATGCTACAGAGATTTGTTAGTTGCTGGAGTTCATTCTACCGGCAGAGAACAGGGGAGGTGGTGGGGGTAAATGTGAAGTGGGGGGCAGCCCCCCCATGGAGTGCAGCAAGGGAAGAGACAGCTGGGTGCCGTGGAGTGGGTGGATGCTAGACACAGCAACAGGTGTGGTCACAGATGTGGCGGTGAGCGCCATTCCCAGCTGGACCTGACTGGAAGAGTCCGCAGCGGATGAAGCTAGAGGCTGTTCGAGGCCAAGGGAGTCATTGCCATCTGTAACCATGGGGTTGCTGATGCGGAAGCATTTCTCCCTGTGGGCTTTGAGCATGTTGGAAAAGCGGAAGCGCTGGCCGCATACCTCGCAGGGGTAGGGCTTCTCTCCAGTGTGGGTGCGGCGATGCCGTTTCATGTTGGGTCGGCTCGTGAAGCTCTTCCCACAGATTTCACAGATGTACGGCTTCTCTCCTGTAGAAATAGGAGCACAACTGACTTCACCACAACATGGTGAGTGTTATGGTGAGTAACCATAACACTGCTTTAATCTTTAATTCCTTCGCAAAATGACATAATGAAAAGTAATGTAAAAGTGGTGAACCCACAGAAGGTTATGATCAAGTCTAGTTCTGAGAGTTTTAAAAAATACAATCCCAGCTGAACACCAAACGGCACATTGTTAAAGTTAACAGCCAGCTGGTGAAAAGTTAGCAGCTAATAAATTGAAAGTTTGGCAGAGACCAAAACATTTCCAAAAGTGGGTATATTTTTTTGGATTTCACTGTTATGATATATGAAAATCTGACTCTAAATGAACACTAGTACTGCTCCGTATGTGTTGCAGAAGTAGCAGCAGAAGTACTCAAAGAACGGACTCACCAGTGTGGGTCTTCATGTGTTCATCAAAGTACTGTTTCATATTGAAGTCCTTTCCACACCACTGGCACATGAACTGCTTGTGTCCAATGTGGATGCTCATGTGGGAACGCAGCTGGTATTTATACTGGAAGCGCTCACTGCAGTTCTGAAATGACACACATTGAACAGATAGTCAAACATGAAAGATAGTAGTAGAAGTAAATGGTGTGCTATATTAATCTGATTCATAAATACAATGGAAAAGATCATATTCAACAATGTGAGACCGTCCTGATACATATTTAATTTGAATCCTGGCAATCTACAGAAGAACATACATTCTAGACACACAAAAATGGTGAATATCTCAGCTTGGAATTAAATTCTTCATATGAATAAAGTAGAGCAGCACCAGCAGCAGCAGTGTATAAAAAGATCTCAAACCTCACACTTGAAGGGTTTCTCTCCCGAGTGCTGCAGAGAGTGAACCTTCAGGGACATGCTGCGCTTGAATGACTTCCCGCACGTCTCACAGGTGAACGGCATGTCCTTCGTATGGGCTAGACATACAGAGTATGAGATTAGTTAGTGGTATTCAAAACTGAATAGCAGAGGGGGACGCATAAGCAAACTGCTTAATGTACAGTAACCCTGCACAGGAAATAAGATGCTTATCTCCCCCAAAAGGTGGAAGAGGAACACAACACCCTAAACAAATTCAAATGAACAATCTGTGTGATGTGGAAAAGGAAGGAAGGAAAACCAGGATTACAATTTTTTACTGCCACTCACCAACCATGTGCTTCCTGACATGAGCCATGGTGTAAAACTTCTTCTCACAAATCTCACAGGAGAACTTCTTCTCAGCGTAGCCATGGACAATCTTGTTATGCTCATGTAACGACCACAGCTTCTTGAAGGCCTTGCCACATGTTACACACTATGAAGAGCACAGGAGAGGGCAGAAATACTGAGCTATTTGTGTATAAAATATGAAGAAAGTTATTATCTGGAACAGTCTTGACAAATACAATCCAGGTGTGTGTGTTTACACAGATACTTAAACATGCACTGTACCAAGAAGGCAATTAGAGTCAGTAGATTAAAGCAGAAAATGATCTTCAAAACCACAGCAGGAGTCCAGCTGCTCATTGTGGAGGGGTAATAAAGTAGGTACAGAGATCCATCAGACTGTGTTGTTACTCTGAACTTTATTTACATGGTTGCTACTGAACTAAATAATTGTGTTTTCCAACTATACATTGATGTTGTTTTCATATATAAAAAACCTCTTTTGTTTTTTCACCTTTCTCTAGCATTTTAAAGACTTATTTTTATTGGCTTTGATACATTTGAAAGTGTATGTGTCTTTCATCGTTATCAAACCTGGATACTCTTCTCACAGTCGGTCTGTTGGTGCAGTAGCAGCTCACTCTCCAGCAGGAAGCGTTTTCCGCAGTTATTGCAGATCTGCATGCGGTTGTGAGTTACGTTCATGTGTTTTTCCAGATACCAGCAGTTGTTGAAGACACGAGGACATTTCTTACATGGGAAATGTTGTTTTTCCTCCAATCTCACTTTCGGGCCCAGGCCCTCTGCACCCAGAGTCCTCTTCCCACCCGGCCGCTGGTTGGCTAGAGTGGCCTCTGCCAGCGTTTGCCGCATGGACGCTGTGGTACCCACCATAGCTAAAGCTCTGGTTCCCCGTCGAGGTCGATCGATCATAGTCGCCTGCTCCAGGCCTGGAATGTTCAGGGTGTTTTCTTCCTCGTCTTCATTCTCCTCCTCGTCTTCATCGTCACTGCTCGGCCCCAGTATGTCTGACCTCTTTAGGTCTTCATCATCTTCCTCGACTGCATCATCATTATTTGTCTCATCGTCCTCTGAGTCTTCCTCATTGTCGTGGCAATGACCAAACACGGTGGTTGTCTCTGTCGTGTTTGTTGATTTGCCCTCTGATCCCTTTGACACATTGAGGGTCTGGTTGTTGAGGTTGACTTCCACAATGATCTGATCCCTGTTGAAGGAAGAGTGACCATCCGCAGTCTTTGACTCCTCTCCGTTACCTTCCACTTTGCAGAAAGCATCTGCGCCCACCCCAGCCCCCGAACCTTCCTCTTTCTGGTAGTACTGCTTCTGCTGCGAGGCCGTCTTGCCTGCTTCCTCCACTCTAACAGAAAATGGGCTGCTGCCTTCCCGTGTGTACACCCGGCCTAGCTCTGACTCCTGTTTGATCTCACGGTACATCTGACTAGCAGGCATCACTGGAGCTGCTGGGTCACCACTGCTCAATGTTTCCTTATTGGCCATATCTGTGCAAGCGGTCCTCAGAGAGTGGCTGCTGATCAAGTCGCGACAGGAGGCTGCAATGTCGCCCATCTGAAGCAGGGTAGCTGCGTTCAGCACGTCGCGGACAGTGCGGCTACTCACCAGCAGCTTGGAGGTGTAAATGAAGTTGAGTATTTGCTGAAGGCCCTGTGAGGTCAGGGCATCCAGTGACAGGTCCACACGCCGCAACTGTTTGCTTTGGGCAAAAAGGGAGTGGAAGAAAGGGCTGTAGGCTGCCAGCACGCCTTTGTGTGCTGGGAAGGTGCTGTGCTGACGCACCAGAACGATGTCGACGTCACACAGGTCAGGCTGGAAGAGGCGCTGCTCGTTCAGCCTGTCCATCAAACAGGTGAAGTGCAGAGCCACATCCTCCACCAGAGAGAACTCAGCAGAGGGGAAGTCTGTGGTCTTCTCCACTATGAGCTGAAAGAAAGAGAGAGAGAGAGAATGAACAGAAGTGACTTTATTAACATACAGTAATAGATGTTATAGAAAACTAACACTTTGGATTAGAAGAAGCTAAACATGCCAGCTGTGAGATTGTAAGCTATTTTAACTTGTGTTCATCAGCAGAAAATGTTTGAGCTTTTGTCATCAAGTTGTAGATTTACATACTACATATATACCTACATAATCAAGCTCATGGTGACATAATAAAAACCCTCATGGTCATTAATGCCCAACACTGCAAACTTGCTATCTGTGGTATTAGGTGCTGGACAATGCTATTTAAACATTCCCTTAAAAATACACATTAGAAACACTAAAACAGCTAATTGATACATACTTGCTTTTTCATGTTCATATAAAAAAATGTATTAATCTGTAGCTGGTTTCAATCTTTTAAGTGTACTGCATGAGTACGAGTGAGTGAAAAATCAAAAGGTATAACACTCAACGCTCTGTGCAAGGTCCTGAACTTCCCAAGGTGGGTTTATTTTAGCACAGGAAGGGCAGGGTTTCGATCCAGACGGGATGTGAGTGGGGACAGAGCAGCAAACAGAGCAAACACAGCGAGACACACTCACACGCATATGTGATGTGCAACCATGCACAAAAAACACAAATGCACGCACGCGCGCACACACACATATATGCACACAAACAAACACAACAACAGTGTCTCATCTCTGCAAGGACTGGTCTGCGCATTGGTATTCAGTGCCATCTCCCTCCCATTAGCTGGATCTCTCAGCACACCCACTCACTACACCGTCCCTGAGGAACAGTGAATTATGCACAAGACAAAACATGTCCGGACAAATAATTAGGGAAACCATGCTGAATAAATACTAAATAACCTTCCAAACAATTAATGGAATTTATCATTCTAGGCGTCTCTCGAAAGCGGAAAAAGAAAAGTACTGACAGAAAGCTAGGCTGCCAGAGATGATGTAGCTGTGAGCAGTAATTACATCTCTGCACAGGTGCATGTGCAGGTCCAGACATAAAACAAAGAATTCATAGATTAAATTCATTAATTTACCTTGGGACAATGACTAATATCATAACATACTGCAAGTCTCAGTATGAATTACACTAAAATGACTGTACTTGTCCTTTAAATGTTGTCTTTCTTTGCTGTCCAACACATTTTCTCCTTAAGATAAATGAAAATCACTATTCATTGTTCAGGCTGGAAAATTGGCATTTGGGTCTAACCTTGAAAATCTAGCCTGTTTGAGGAATTCAATTATGCAGTGTTAGATTTATTCATAGTTTTCAGCTGCTAAATTGGACTCTGAGCCAGAGACAAGTGGAGATCGGGTTATCGCTCTCTATGCGAGGCTACAGACGCCGCCCAAGGGCAAAACGCCACAGCCTTAATCAGATCAAGTATGAGATGCAGATTGGAAGTTATGCTCCTTTAGTGATAACGATCATCTTCTTCTGCTGGGATACAAATAGGACAACGCAGCCAAAGATTAAATTCTACAGAATGAATCAACAGATTTAAAACATCAACAGCTTAGGAAATAAATCCGGTAAAAGGGTTTAATATGTGAATTATGTATTTCTACAAATTATTACTTTTACTTTTAACAGATTTAAAAGTTATATTTTGTAGATAAATTGTACAAAGAATTGGTTTGGCAAATAGATTCACTTTTGTAAGTAAGTGCACAAATAACCTGTCTCACTTAGTTTGTCCTCTAATCATCTTAGAATAGAAATGTCTTCATGTTTATTTAAAGTATAACACTAACACAGGGTTTTACCGTGTCCTTTTTGCCTGAGCCATGCAGTTTTATGTTATGTATGATGCCATAAAATGCATATGCATATTAAAAGCCCGTTTACACTGTTGTTGTTGTAAAATGGATTAAAATTAATTAGAACCAGGCTTTTAGCATTATGAAATAAATAGGCAGGAGCTGAAAATGCTCATACTGTTACAGTTATCATGTTTGCTTAGTTCACTTTTGCTTATCTGCCAGCTAACTTGGCTAGCTAGCTACAAAAACAGTAAACAGTAAGTTAATTTACAAACCGAATTACAGGTGAAATATGGCTGCTTTGCATTTTGAAAGTAATTCCTTACCTAGAAATTAATTTTCTTTTTTCTGCAGTTTTATAGGGTTGGATGTCAAATTAACTATTTCATTCTGAGTTATTTATACCTGAGTAATTTTATGATACTTAATAATTAAACATTACTACACTTCAGAACAAAATCTAATACTACAACATTTAATCTCTTAATCTGATAAATTCACTTCAAAACTTCCCCCAGAGAATAGAAATTAATTTGAATTATACAGATTCTATATCAGATTTTTATTAACACTGGATTTGCACAAAAACAGATGAATGCTGTTTTATTTCTAAATTTTCTCTGAAAATGTTCAATCACGGGCTCAGGAGTATAAAGTTAAGTTGGACTCTGCCAAATGACGGCGACTGAATCACTGCATTTTCATCTACATAAATGCTTTTAAACTTTTTAGTCCAATAAGAAACACTTGTAGTTACCATGCAGCTGCTGTGCCACAATATGCAATAAAGATAAAGTCATTTGTCAAAGCACACAATGTAGTCAAACAAATTTTTTTTTCATCTCCCTCTCTGTCTCTTTCCCTTTCTCTCCTCCTCCCATCTTTACTTGGAAATGTCAGCGATGAAGATTGTTGGCTGTAATTAGAGGGAGCACCACCTTTAACCATCCTCTCAGTAACATGTTTCCCCAATACATTATTCATACTTGGCTTCAATCAAACCTCTGTATACCCTTTCCATGCAGATAATTTCATCATCTGCCAAACACAGCAATGTGGGTAGATCCTCTTCTTTAGGCCTCAGAGAGGCAGTTTCACAGGATCTTATAAATGTTCTAATCAAAGGGAATATTGCTTATTTTATATTATATTCTGCTACAGTTTGATTTAGAAACAGAGTTGACCCTATAGATCAGTGCTGCAGATTTTAGTCCATATGAGTAAATCATGACCACAGTCGTGTTTAGACCCAAATTACTTCTAAATAGCAGCTCTATTGTTGAAGTTAAATGTTTTACTGCTAAAAAAAAAAACTAAATAATAATAACTCAAACTAATAAAAATTTAAGAAATAAAGCCATGTTAGTATCAAGTATCCACCAGTGAAATATTTCCTGGATGGACTGGCTCAGAACTGAAAACCTATAGTTTCTAGATCATGAGGTCAAAATGTTCAAAATATCCAAGGTTTATGAACAAATACCAAAAAAGCTAGTGATACTCCCATCAGCAAATTTAAGATGGTGAATGTGGCAAACACTGTCCCTGTGAGCAGGTTAGCATGGCGATGTTATCATTCAGCTGCGTGGATGGAAACAGTGTCTTAATTCAATGCATTTTCCACTGAAAAACGAATCAGCCTGACGAACGATGTGTAATTAAATGTTAAACTCTGAAAACTACAACATATAAACCTAAATCCTGTTGTCAGTTGTTTAACGGGTCTAATAGGGTGCTAAGGAAAAAAAGAAATTCACTCAAGTGTGCAGAAGTTGTCAAATTTACCCTAATTCAGAAGGATGATGCATTTTGGTAACATAATCAGGCACTGAAAAAATATTTCCCTGATCACCCTGATGGCAATGTTTAAATTAAAATTCAGGTTTGAGTTTTGTAACTATTTTAGCAATAATCCAGTTCTGATGAAGATGTGATGGATGATGCACAGGATTACTGCTTGGCCCTGCATCAGTCATAAGAACACTAATTATTACTGTTTCTTTCGTTATCTCCACTGATAATCAGACTCTGAGGTGCAAGTCAAGCCCCAGTCAATGTCTCACACAGAGCTAGCAGTGAAAAAGTAAGATTTTGTGCAAGTGTCGAATGCTCACCCAGCTCAGCCATGTCAGAGTCGCGGTATGCACTTGGCAGAGGCCCGACTCCTGGACCTGAGCCAGACAGAGCAGAGCAGGAGAATGAAATCCCTCTTTCAAATTTGACTTTCGATGGTGAGAATGCCCTTTCTCTCCCGCACCTTTGCACCAACGATCCATGCAGATTGACTACTCTGTAAAGTCTGCACCTTAGTGACTGTGCAGCTCAGAGACAGACTGTGGTTGTGCTATGACCTCCACCGAGCTGCCATTTTAAACATCCCCACACTGTTCACTTTAATGTGGTGGACACTTACAGTATCTATAAAAATGAGGCCTCGTAAAAGAAGAACACATATATATGACATTAAAACTAACCAGCGTGTTAAACGTTCACTCTTTGACATTTTCTGTGCTAATTCTGTTACCGTTTTGAATACTCTTAACAGTAGATTAATGTGCAAGGAACTAAACAACAGCTACCTTGACTGTCTTGTCTGGTTGCTGACCGGTGAACAGACTGAGCCATTAGCGGGGGCCAATGTCAGAGCACAGCACAGAGTCATGAACACATCAATAGTGCTAGGGAAGGCAGGTTGTATTCAGGCAGGAGGGAGTCCCAGGGGGAAAACACTGCAGGGGGTTCAAGCTTTCTCCTCGTCTGCCTCTTCACTGCACTCAGTGTTCTCTTACATCACCTTCTTTATCTTCTCAAACTGACATGCTTGACTAATGCTGGATGGTGTGAACAAAATGTCACATCGCAATTGTGTATTTAAACAAAGCCATGCCCATTAACTCAACGTTGTTAGTTTTGAATACAGTGGCTCTTGTTAATGTCTATGCATTTATGAATAGATATGCAAAATAAGAAAAGAAATATTATTTAAAATGTGTAACACTTTACTGCTGGGTGTTAAAGGAAAGGTTTTTGATTGCTGAGTTTCAGTTTTACCATCAGTAAATTTCTCCACTCAATTAATTTTAAATAAACTAACATAACTTGAAATGAACATATCCTGATAAACTCAGGGAGGTGGTACCTTTTGGGTACTTTTTTTTTTGTCATACTACTATTTCTATGTTCAAAAACAATCTTTCAAATTCATCTATTAATATGGCCTAATTCATTTCAGATCTAATTTCATTTCATAATTGGATAATAGGACTGCAGCTATAATGAGTATTCCTATTAATGATGAATCTGTTGATTATTTTTGCATTAAATCAAATAACGATTTTATCAAAAAAAAAAGAAAAAAAAAAGTGAAATGTCACAGTTTTCCCAGATCCCAAGGTAATTTTTTCAGATTCTTTTGTTTTGTGCAACCAATGGAGCAAACCTTTAGTATATAATCAAATAAAACTCTTTGAGATATTCTTGATTATCAAAAAGTGTTGCACAATGAATTTTGTCAGTGAAGTAATCATTACTCAACAGGTATATAAAACATAATAAAAAAAATAGGCATAGCTGCTATCATTAATTGTCGGGCTGATTAATGAAATCTTTGTTTAAAGCTGCAATAATTTATATTTTACCCATTTTCTAAAAACAATTTAATGAAAATGGGACAAGACAGGTAATCATAGCTTCGCACAGGAAACCGTTTTGTGGAGAACTATGTAGTTTGCGTAGAACAGAGGTATATATTCTTACAGGAGCAAGGGTCTTGAGTTAGTTTTGCTTCTCAGGAGGCCTGCTACTGGGCCTTTAACCTGCAAGTCATTTAATTACTGTTAGGATTTTTTTAGAAAAAGGCCAAAACCTTAATAGCTGCCACTTGTCAAATGTAGAATATATAACATAATGATAACTTGCTACAATCCAAGTTACTGCACCTGCAAAAGACTATCATTGGACAAAAGGAGATCACCCAGCTATCCACTGTCATAGGACAGCATGAACTGATGACCTGGTCTCCTTGTCACCAGCGGCGATGTAGGGGGGCTGGGAGCTGTGCGACTTAAACCCACAGTAAAGAGCACACTCAGCAGCCCTGTTCACAGCGAGGCCTCCTGCAGAGAGGCGAGGCACACGGCTCATCATGACTGACACCCAGAGGAAAGCGAGTGGGCACCGTGTCAGGCCTCATCTCACTCACTGGCATGGAGATGGCAGGAGAGCAGTGCCCATCCCCCAGCACACATCCCCACATATTCCTGAGTCATCATCAGTGCAGACCAAACTCTCCACAAAGAGATCACCACAGTTACAACAGCAAGTCCGGCCTCAATGTAACATCAGAGTGCTTTTGGGTAGTGAGAAAATTGATCAGTTCACACAACCAAACAGAACTGGACAGGGGTATGTAATTTCTGGTGGAGTCCAATCAGACAGCCATTAAAAAGTCATCAGGGTAATGACTGACGCCGTGTCCTCCGTGTGCTCACTAGACCTTCCCTGCTGCTGAGACAGGTTTAGTCCCAGAGATATTGAGCCTCTGATTCTCTGGGCGAGAGCTGTGGCATCATTTAATCCTTGGTGTGTTATCTGGTCTAAGCTGCGGGCTGGTCAAGACTGGCATGGATGGAGCGCACTCTGCTTTCAGTGTTCGTGTCTCGTCAGGGATGGATTGCTGAACGAGCCTACAAGTTGCTTGAGCCTGAGCCAGTTGCTGCAGAGCAACTGTCAACACTTTGTTGGGAAGACGAATTAAACAATGATGAAGGACGAAACTGTGAATGACATGAAAACGATGCAGCTATATCATTTTTGCTTCTCTTTCAGCCTAGAAGTATTTTCTCCACTGTGAGGGGCCTTTGTCTCATAATCCATCCATGTGTCTAGTGGAAGATTTCTCCTCTGTGTGCTGTCTGCACGTCCTCCTCTTCTCTCTAAATCCAATCAGTACAGAGACCCAGCACTGACCTTGAGGTAGAAGTAGCATATATACAGTAGCAGATGCACGAGCACATCCAACTACATTCCTGTAATCCTTAAACGTCTATGAATGAATATCTGCACGTTAATCATGCATTTGTGACTGCAGTAAACAGGAAATGAAAACATTTGTTATGCATGATGACACTGCAGATGCAAAGAGGATCTGGATGTGTTGTTACATTATCCTGTTATCAAACATGTTGCTCCTGCACACAAGAGCCAGACTGGTAATAACCCAAGTGACAGGGTCTCGCTTTTAACAAGCCCCGTGGTGATCATTACAGCACTATGATAAAAAATGCTAATAAAAATCAATGTTCAGTGACTAAAAGGACAGCCATAGCGATGGGTGGAAGCACACTGATTGCTGAGGTCACTCACTGCACGGTCACATGTAGAGCCATATTAAAGTGGAGTTTAATACCGAAAGGATGGCACTGGTTATCGGATAATAATGGTATTAGGGCTGATACTTACATGTGGAGATATTATGATATTGGACTACATAATCCCATAACACAGTGCAGGTAATGCAGATTGGTAGGAAAACAACCAATGGACCACTTTTTGGTATATACCAAGCTTACGTCATTTATGTTTGTGATTATTAAAGTGTATTTACAACAGAAAACTATTTTGTATGAATGTATGATTTTATATAGTGTTTTTTCAAGCAAAAATCCCAAATATTCCCTGGCTTCAGTTTCTCCACTCTGTCCATTAAACACAGATCAGGCATAACATTATGACCATCAACACAATCTAATGCAATCCAATACAACAGCTCTGATGTTTTTCCCTCCCCATTTACATCAATGAGGCGTCCAAAACATTAGAGACATCTTAACATAACGTACTCCAGCACGACCACCACCTCACAATGGCCTTAATAAAGCCCATGTAGTAGAATTATCACATTTCTCATAGTTTCAACTTAAAAACTAAAACAATTATAATTTGGTAAATGTAGAAATCATAGCTGTGGACCTGTGGACAGACCCAGGGTAGCTCTCTGCTAGGCTAAGGTAATTACCCACTGGGAGTAGCTCCATATTTACTGTACATAATGGGAAACCTGTATCCTCATCTGATTCTTGGTAGATTTTGGTCATGGTTGATAAAACATAATAGCAGATCTGTGAAGGAACACTAACTCTGGTCTCCCAAGGATACTAATGGGAATCACAATAATAGAGAAAAGCTTATTAATCAATAGTTGAATAAACAACAGCTAGAGCTCTTCTCTTGATATTTGCAAATAATAAAAGGAGAAAAGGGAACTCTATATAAACCACCTCAACAAGCTGAGCTGCCTCAACGCAGAGAAAATGTACAGCAGGACAATTTTAGGTACAGACAGAAGCAATTCCTAAACAGTGTTATAACAGTTATTCACTTTTGTTTTCCCCCATTTTATTCCCCTCAGCCTAATAAAACATTTAACTCTCTCTACCACAGTATTCACCACTAGTTGCAATTAATAAAGACAATACTATCAGCATTTCAGCTGCTCTAATCCTGGACAATCTCCCCTCCACACTACAGCCTTTTCCCCTGTCCTAATCTAGCAGGTTGGACAAGCCCCAGTCTCGCCCTGGTAGAGCTCCATCAGCTTTCACCATTAGATTTAAATACATTTCCATCTATATGTTAATGCAACCACAGGTAACAAGCCAATCTACAACTGATACGCGTTTACCCGAGCATGAAATTGGGATGCACAAACAAAAATAAGTATGAGAACACAGCATGAGCAGCATCTTGGCGATGTACAGTACATTAAAATTTGACAGCGTGAGCTGGAATGCCTGAGCTGCACGTTATGAAAAGTCCTTTCTACTAGCTTTCTACTTGTTCTCTGAAAGAAGTAGACAACAGCGTTTTTTTACGGTTTGGACAGTGCGTGTTGACGAGTCAGAAGAGATGCTGAAAGAAGACATCAACTAGCAGTCGTCAGAGTTGCTGGGAGGTGTGTGTTTGTGCATGAGGGGTGGGGGTCAGAGATGAGGTTATAGTGTCCGCACTGAAGCTCTGCCAGGAAGTTTGTGTCTGGGCCAATGAGCTGGGACAGGAAGCGCTGAGTCAGGAAGCCTGGCCAAGAGAGGGGCCCGTGGTGCTGGCATCTCCTCCTCACAAACACGTTACAACGCTTCACACACCACCGCTCTGCTGGATCCATAGCACACTGTTCGCAGGCCAGTACCGTACATGCATGTGCACAACGTGGACGCACACACTTGCCCGCTGCGCATGCTTTCATCAGTAAACACAGGGTTGCGTTGCCAAATGCCAGTGGCACAATGAAGTTGGGACGGTTGTGCAAACAGAGATATTTGTAAAATTCAAACAGCAGAGTCAAATTAAACAAAAGTCAAAGTTTGAAAAACGCATGACACAAGGGGTGAAAGATGAACCTCTGAAGTGATTGTTCTAATGTGCAGCAGCAAGCAGGTGCAGACATGCCCATGGGCTATTACACCGGATGAAACTGTGATGTCTTCATTATCCCTTTCATAGTACGACACAAATAGAGAAGAGGCCAATACAAGCCTGTAAAGAGCTCCTTATCAGGGGAATCTCTCTGGCGTGGCAATACTCTTTCTATCTGTGTGTCTGCCGAGGCAATTTAGATGTTTGATGAGAAGGACAGAGAGGACAGAGATGAAAAGAGGTAGAGGAGGAGCACCAGCTATCTATAGCAGAAACCAATCAATAGAGATGGTGAATATGAGCTTAAAGGAACAGTTCAATTTTTTTGG